>JBBPBX010007351.1:51576-62678 GCA_038048925.1 Garcialebias charrua
CTTTCTCAGCCATTAAGGTGTTTTTATCAGCTTTTCAGCTTGTCACGAGGGCTGGGAGAGTAGGATGCCTGGCGAGCACCCGCTCATAATAAGATTTATGAAGGGTATGCTAAGGAAGAGACCCCCCAGCAGGATCTTGACCCCTGGATGGGACCTTACTCTGGTCTTGGGGGCTCTCTGTGATCCCCCATTGAGCGACATTAAGATAGATTTATAATCTTATAAGACCGCTCTACTCCTGGCTCTTTGCTCGGCGAAACGTGTGGGTGACCTCCATGCTTTGTCCGTACATCCAATGTGTACCAGGTTTGTCCCTGATGGGTCAAAGGTCACCCTAAGGCCTAATCCTGCATATATCCCCAAGGTCTTGACTTTGAACCCCAGAAGTCTGGACTTTGATCGCTCTTCTTTTCTACCTGCTCCTGTCCTCACTCAGGAACAGAAAAGGCTGAAGGCTCTCTGCCCTGTGAGAGCTTTAAGCACTTACATGCAGAGAACAGCTGAATGGAAAAAAAAACTAATCAACTGTTTGTGTGCTTTGCTACACCAGCTACAGGAAAGGCCCTATCAAAGCAACGTCTCCCACACTGGGTGACTGAGACCATAAAAAGGCTGTACAGTAGCAAAGGTCAACAGGTGCCCTCTGGAGTGCGGGCTCACTCCACTCGGGGCTTGGCCATCTCGTGGTCACTGTTCAAGGGTGTACTAGTTGCAGACATCTGTGCTACTGCAAACTGGCGCTCAATGAACACGTTTGCAAAGCATTACAGTTTGGATATTACTGCGTGTGATGTCACTCAGGCTGTCCTTTCTAACACAGTAGAAAGCAGCCTTGGGATGCCTGCTGAATAAAGGCGGACGTTCACACTAGCATGCATTTTACTGAGCATTTCAGGGGCGTGATTGAATTACGTTCCCATAGCATTTATGTTGCACCGAGTGACATGACTGATAAGGGAACTGAAAGTTATGCACCATAACTCATGTTCCCTGAAGGAAGGGAACGAGGTGCAACATACCTGGCCCTTTCAATGCTGAAAGCTCGGTGAAGTGCATTTTGGAGAATGATGGATGGGCATCAGCACCTTAAATACCCAGAGGGCGGGGTCTCTGGCGTGACGCCCCTGCTATAAAGGCGTGATTGTATTCCTTCAGGTAATCGTGCGGGGGCGCAATTCCCATAGAATTTATGTTGCACCTCGTTCCCTTCCTTCAGGGAACATGAGTTATGGTGCATAACTTTCAGTTTCTTCAAGTGATTGGGTGGCCAGTTCCATAGACAATACAAAATGTTGTGAGATTTACCTTTATGTCCTAGTGGGGCTACCGTAGGAGGGTTGCCGTGAGCGGGAGGACAGCACGGGTGGGGGCCATTATTAGAATGCACCTGACATGTACGCACAATTAGACTGCTGTTTGAATAAAGTAGTTTCAGTCCAGTGATACTGCGTCTCAGTGTTTCATCTCATGACATGGTGTCAGAAGTAAGGACTTCACGCCGACATTAAAAAGAGGATGGCTAAGTTTGGACCTCCGGAGCAGTTTGACTTCACACAGCCAGCGGAGTGGCCAATATGGCGGCAGAAATTCTCCCGCTTCAGAGTTGCTTCAAAACTTGATAAAGAGAGTGGGGAAGTGCAGGTAAACTCGCTCCTTTATTCGATGGGGAGAGATGCTGAACCAATATATGGCTCATTTGTGTTTCCAGCGGCTACAGAGGCCAGACCAAATCCTCAGTTTGACTTTGATCTCGTGGTGAAGAAGTTTGATGAACATTTTGTCCCTAAGAGAAACGTTATACACGAGCGTGCCTGTTTTCACAGAAGGAGCCAAAGGGCCGGTGAGACAGTTGAAGCTTTTGTGCGGAGTCTGTACGAGCTCGCACAGCACTGTGAGTTTGGCGGCAGTAAAGATGAACAGATCCGGGACCGAATAGTTATTGGACTAATTGATAGAGCGGTCTCACAAAAACTACAGCTGGAGGCGGATCGAACACTGGAGAGAGCAGTACAATTAGCGCGCCAGAGCGAACAAGTTAAACAACAGAGTGCAGAGCGAGTGGAAAGCACGGTGAATGAGGTGAAAAATCGACATTACAGCAGCACAAGGGGGCGCTACAACAAACCTCATCAGGTACAAGAGCACAAACATGGGCAAAATAAACAAAGCTGTCAAAGATGTAACAGGGGGCATGATAAAAGAGAGAGCTGCCCAGCCCAAAATAAAAGGTGCAGGAAATGCAACAAGATGGGACACTTTGAAGTTGCATGTAAAACTAAAATGCTAAAAGAAGTCAGGTCTGAGACTGTACATGATTCAGATGAATATTCATTTTTCATAGAAGAGCTTTTCCTGGGAGCAGCAACTACCGGTACATCAAATTCAACAGTCATTGAGGAGTCAAGCTCAGATCCAGATTGGGACATCAAGCTACTCATGAATGGCAGTCTGGTTGATTTTAAAATTGATACCGGAGCTGATACAACTGTTATGAAGGAAACAACTTTCATGAAGCTACAGCAGAGACCTAAACTGACCCAGTCCAAGCAAACAGTGTACAGTCCTGGAGGGAAAGTCAGGTGTGTGGGTAAATTTCTTGCCACTACATATTATAAAGGGCAAAAATACCAATACTGTATTGGGTTACAGTAATAAAAGGGCAATATGCAAGTAACCTGCTAAGCAAAACTATGGAAAAGCACATGGGACTGGTCGCTAGAGTAAACGAAATTAAAGGTTCAGTCTGCAGTTTCTGTAGAACTGTAGCACTTAGAAAAAATTTCAACAGGCAAAGCATTCTGATCCCTCCCCCTTAGAGCCATATATGGCTCTGCTCTCCCATGGTCTGCTGAAATTCAAATTCAAGCTCTGTTTTTATTGGCTGGTTACAAGCTCTGTTTTTATTGGCTGGTTACAAACTCTGTTTTTATTGGCTGGTTAATGGCGGGTCACTTTTTCTTTTTAGAAATGCTTATTTACCACCTGGAGAAGCAAGGGGACAATATTTGTTTTTTTAGTTTTTTTCAGAGATTACTTCTCTAACATCAGTCTAGTGACAGAGTGAAGAAATATGTTAAAAATATATTGTTAGAAAAGTTACATATAGCAGCTTTAATAGTGACTTAATAAAGGATGTGTTTGGGGAAATGGGATTGCTGAACTGTAAACCTGTAAAAATTGAGTTAACAGATGGCGCAATGCCATTCAGTGTGTGCACACCACGCAGAGTCCCATTTCCACTCCTCCCAAAGGTGGAAAAAGAAATACAGCGCATGCTCAACCTTGGTGTTATAGAAGAAGTTACCAGGGCAACAGACCGGTGTGCACCAATGGTGGCCGCACCAAAGCGCAATAAAGATGAGATCAGAGTGTGCGTGGATCTAAAACGTCTGAATAAGGGTGTCAAACGTGAACGATACATCCTGCCCACATTGGAAGATATAGCTCCCAAGTTAGCCGGGGCTAAAGTGTTCTCCACCTTGGATGCGTCCAGCGGGTTCTGGCAAATTCCACTGGACTCCAGCTGCCAGAAACTGACCACATTCATAACTCCGATGGGCAGGTTTTGCTTTAAGCGCCTGCCTTTTGGCATTACATCAGCACCCGAGATCTTCCAGCGGTTGATGAGCACGTTACTCAAAGACTTAGATGGGACTGTTGTGGTGATGGATGACATACTTGTGTTTGGATCAAACAAAGAGGAGCACGACCAGCACTTGGATGCAGTTCTACGGACAATCAAAGCATCAGGCCTCAAGCTCAACAGAGCCAAGTGCCACTTCAGAAAGGGGGAGCTACGGTTCTTCGGGCACATCATCAGTGCGGACGGTGTGAAACCGGATGACAGCAAAGTGGAGGCGATTGCCAAGATGCCCAGCCCCACAAATGTGGAACAACTCAGGCAGGTACTTGGACTAATAAACTATGTGGGTAAATTCCTGCCAGGCCTGTCTACCATGCTGTATCCACTCACCAATCTACTCAGAAAAGAGACTGCATGGGTGTGGGGTGAGTCTCAGGAGCAAGCATTCAGCAAAACAAAAAAAAATGCTCATATCAGCACCAGCACTTTGTTATTATGATGTGGGCCGTCCAACAGTTGTCAGTGCAGACGCCAGCAGTTATGGCCTGGGTGCTGTACTGTTACAGAGAAAAGATATTCGCACATCGAAAAAGAGTGTCTGGCATCTGTTTGGGCCTGTGAACGTTTTGCCCGCTACATTCAAGGGATGGGCCACGTACGTTTACAAACGGATCACAAGCCATTAGTTCCTTTAATAAACTCATATGACCTCAACAAAACACCACTGAGGTGTCAGAGACTGTTAATGCGCCTGATGCGATTTAATGTTGTTGCTGAACATGTTCCTGGTAAACAGTTAGTGGTGGCAGACACACTCTCAAGACACCCGCTGCAAGAAAACTGCCAGTCTGACATTGAGAGTCAAGTCAAGGCTTATGTAAACAACGTAGTTGCCAGCAAGCCTATAAAGTCACAGAAGTTGGAAGAAATCCGCAGTGCCACCCAGACGGACACAGAACTTCAGAAGGTAATCACTTTCATCAGAAAGGGTTGGCCTCGGAGAGTGGCAAAGAGTTCACCGCTGCAAGGCTTCTATGCAGCCAGAAGCCATCTTTCAGAGGGTCTAGTGCTCTACCATGATCACATTGTAATCCCCACAGCTCTCAGACCTAATGTTTTGGATCAACTACATGAAGGTCACCAAGGACTGACTAAAAGTCGAGAGCGAGCTAAATTAACAGTGTGGTGGCCCAATATTGGACTTAAAATCACAAACAAAGTGAGATCATGCTACTTTTGCAGAGAGCACAAGCCTACACAGAGACGTGAACCTCTTGTGCCTACACCCTTGCCCAATGGCGCCTGGCAGAGGATTGCAGCTGACCTGTGTGTGCATGAGGGTAAGAGCTTCCTTGTAGTTGTTGATTATTTTTCAAGAGACATTGAGATTGCTCCCCTCACTACCACTACAAGCAGACAGATCATCAACAAGCTTCAAAACATGTTTGTGAGATGGGGAATCCCGCTGGAATTAGTCAGCGACAACGGAACACAGTTCACATCATCAGAGTTCAAAGACTTTAAACAGAACTGCGGATTCACCCACATAACATCGAGTCCTCATTATCCACAGTCAAATGGGGCTGCTGAAAGAGCAGTCCAAACAGCCAAGTACATCCTTAAACAACCTGACCCCTGCTTGGCTTTAATGAGCTATCGCTCTACACCAATCACAGCAACCGGCGCGAGTCCAGCTCAGCTTATGACAGGACGCCAAATCCGCACCACTGTTCCAGCTCTAGAAAAGACATTGTTGCCCTGTCCAGTCAATCAGGACATGGTGTATCAAAAGGATGCTGCAGCTAAAGACTCTTATAAATTATTCTACAACCGAAAACATTCAGCTTGTCCACTTCCTGAGCGGCAACCAGGTCAGGAGGTTAAAGTGAAGCTGGATGGAGAACAAGGATGGACGACACCAGCCAAAGTCATCTGTAAGACCAGAGAGCCAAGATCATACTTGGTGGAGATGGCCAATGGGAATGTGACCCGCCGAAACAGACGACACCTTCAGGCGGTCCCAGGGAAAGCTGATACAGATGAGCAACACACTGTTCCAGCTACACCACAGCAGGACTGTGCAACTACAGAAGTGGTGACTCCCCAGGAACCACCAGCAAGGCAGTCATCTCCAGACCCTGGTCCAGGCTCTCCCCTTGGGTTAACAACACCCGTGAGAGTGACTTCAAGAGAGAGGGAGATAAAAGTGCCACTTAGATTTAGAGACTAGAGACTCATATTAAAAGGGCAGTTTACAATGTGATGTCCAGTATTCTGAAAACACTGTTCCTGTATGTTCATAATACAAAGAGAGCGAGAGAGAATTTTTTTAAGCAGTTTCAAATCCCTGTATTGATGTTAAAGTAATGTAGTTTAATGTTATGGGTTCAAATCATAATGAAAGGGTTACTTTAGTTATGTTCTGATTCAGGCACTGAGAAGGAATTTTTATTTATTTTGTTTGTGCCTTGCTAGTTTTATTTTATTCCTTAAAACGAAAAAAAGAGGGGAGATGCTGTGAGATTTACCTTTATGTCCTAGTGGGGCTACCGTAGGAGGGTTGCCGTGAACGGGAGGACAGCGCGGGTGGGGGCCATTATTAGAATGCACCTGACATGTACACACGCGCCTGCTGTTTGAATAAAGTAGTTTCAGTCCAGTGATACTGCGTCTCAGTGTCTCATCTCATGACATATATCATACTGTCTCATCCATCCATCCATCCATGCATCCATCCATCCATCCATGCATCCATCCATCCATCCATCCATCCATCCAACCATCCATCATCTTCCTCTTGTTCTGGACTCAGGTCTTGGGGCAGCATCTTGAGCAGGGAGGTCCAGACATCTCTCTCCACGGCCTCTTCCAGATCTTCTGGGAGGAACCCAAGTTATTTCCAGGCCAAACTAGAGACATAGTCTCTCCAGTTTGTCCTGGGACTTCTTCGGTGTCTCCTCACAGTTGGACATTTCCAAAGTACCTCCCTAAAGCTAGATTTATATTTGACGCGTTGCGCAGCGCGCGAGGGTGCTCGCGCCAAAAGTGATGCAATTTCACCGTCCCCGCCCCTGTGCGTAGGCCCCGCGCGTCGTCTTGACGCGTGTCGTGCACCTCTGATTTTTTGAAACTCTGCAAGCCTAGTGCGCGCGCGGCGGGCGCTACAGAATTGATTCGGGTGGGGACCTTCACGCCAGAGCCTGCAGCTGTCTGCACCGCTGTGGTCGTGGAGACGGCATCGCGACGCATGGAGGAATGTTTTTATGTGATACAAATGTATTAAATTCACCTTCTTCATCTCTGAGCTGGACTTTTCTTTTGTTGTTTTGCCAAAAGTCACGTGATCGCTTCCTCCTCGCTGACTCCATGCATTAAAACCGCAAGACACAAAAACTGTTGTTCTTATTATTCAGCACGCGAGCGGAGCATTTTTTTGTTGTTGTTGTGTGATTTCAAACAGTTCTTCTTCTACGGTAGATTTCTTCTTCTACCCTTTCTTGCAACATATGCACAGGTTTTAGAGGCTACTGCCACCTGCTGGCCCGTAAAAGAACAGCACTTTGCCATGCTCCGCCGTGCGTCAACCATAAACACAGCGGCAAAACTCTAAACGCAGAAGCCGCACGGCTCAGTGCGCACGCAGTTCGCGCGCAGAGGGCCAGCGGACCAAAGCGCGAGTATAACTCAGTCTTAAGGATGCACCCAGGGAGCATCCTTAAGACCCACCTCTGGCTCCTCTGGATATGGAGGAGCAGTGGTTCTACTCTGAGTCTCTCCTGATAACTGAACTTCTCAGCCTGTCTCTGAGGGAGAGTCCAGCTACCCTGCAGAGGAAACTCACTTCAACCTCCTGGATCCACGATCTCATTCTTTCTGTCTCTACCAGAGTTCATGACCAGAGGTGAGGGCAGGAACCGACCAGTAAACAGAGAGCTTTGATTTACAGCTCAGCTCTCTCTTCACCACAATGGACCAGTACAGAGTCCACAATACTAAAGATGCTGCACCAATCCATCTGTCAATCTCACGCTCCATTCTTCCCTCACTCGTGAACAAAACCCAGAGACACTTGAACTCCTCCACTTGAGACAGAACCTCACCCTGGACCTGAAGAGAACAATCAGATTGAGGAACATTATACAGTATCCTCTCTCCAACTTGAGAGTTGATATACAGTAATTGTCAGCTGGTCAGTGTTTTGTGAAGAATTGGAGGACACGGCTGTGACGAGTGAAGGAGGTCAGGTCTAACTGTTGTCTTCACAAACTGGTCCTGAAAACATGGTGGCCAATCAACTGATGGATAAAAAAGTCTTTGGGTTTTATCTGTTTTTCTTTCATGTTCTCTTTTACCCTGTGTGCACCAAATTGAGTTTACATGCACATCAGTTTACATGCACATCAGTTTACATGCACAACAGTTCACATGCACAACAGTTCACATGCACAGCAGTTTACATGCACAGTATGCAACTTTGCTCGAGCATTTGCTGAAGGTTAGTGCTGTGTGCATTCACTTTGGGGAGTTGTTTCCATTTGCCTTCTTTAATAAAAACACCTCCATGTCTGTAGATGTTGCATGGGGCCTGCATGGAGAAGGTGCCCGGCCCATCCGGTCTCACGACATCCACAGAATCCACAGATGAAAGTTGATTAAGATCTGGAGAAACGTGTCCCACATGTGACGACCTCCAGAGTCTGGTGTTGATCTTGGGAATCCTCTCTCACTGATATGATCAGTTGAGAGAATTACTCTGCTTCATCAAATTCAGGGCACGCTGAGCCTGCACACAACCGAGATGTGTGTGAGTGTGTGATGCTCGGATGAATGGTTAAACAAAGAGTTGGCAGTATTTTTGCAACCAGATAACCTCTGGAAGATATTATTGAAGTTTGAAGGAGTGTTGGTGCCTTTTGGGCTAAACGCTTCATGATTCTCTTCGGGATCCCTCACTGTTGCTGTTTGTGGCTGTGTGTAAAAGTTGGACGTGGGAAAGACTTCATTCGCTGACTTATGCATTTCAACAAAGAATTACAAACTGTTGTGGTTAAACTGGGATTTAAATTTGTTGCTTGGTTTGAGGACCGTGTTGTCAGAGTCATTTGAAAGTGACGGCTAACATGAAAAACAAGAGCATTTCATCAGAAACATTACAAATCATTTTGTTCAATAAATAAAAAAGCAACAAGTTTAATGCAAATTAAAACTAAAAGTGAAACTTTAAATAAAATACAATTTGTCAGACTCCTGTAGCAGATATTTTTGTCTCACGTTACATACTTTAAAACAAGTTGATCTATATTTTATGTACATTTGAAAGGAACAAATCATGAATCTTTCGTCTGAGCTGCCTTTAAAGAAACTGTGAGGTAGACTGAACACGTGACGCAGTTTCTCATGTGTCTGCCAAGAAAGAATAAAAACGCTGTCATCATATATCAAATTTTAGTCATCAACCGGTATTTAAACGGTTGAAACTTGACATATTTGTTAACCTCCATTACGCTTTGGGTGCCCTACCTCTGATTTATTCCCTGAGAGAAAATGTTCTGGTTCTGTTGGGCAGAAGACCCACACTGAGGTCTTCTTTAGGCCTCAAACCAAAACCACAGATATGTCTACATAGCTGCACCATGGATGATGACAGCTGGTTATAGTGACTGTTCTGAAGTCAGCAACTGTTACTTTTATTCAACTTTGACTCGTCTTAAATGATAAAACGTTGAAAATAACAAGAGCCTTTAATTATTGGTTTAGTTTGAGAAACAATAGGCTTCTGAAATGCTCACAGTGTGAATCAGTTGCAAAGCTGCTAAAGAAAGTACAGACGTGCTTCTTTTTCTTTTAGCTTCATAGCAAGTTGAAACAAAGCAGAGGATCCATGTGCACGAAGACACTTTGGAAGCAGCTTCCTGGCTCCTCACTCAGCCGGACCACTTCTGAGAGATGCTGCACAAATAGGTTGCAGGCTGCTGTTTTCTGAATAAATTACACAAATCAGTAATTTGTTGTCTTTTTGTAAATGTCCAGATGCTTTGGAGATGCTCACTGCTGCAGCTCTCCGCCTCCACTGGCTCTCCTGCTTTAGTACTATTTATTTTATTAGCTCAGTTGATGCACATTAATATTACCGCATTTTCCGGCCTATAAGTCACAGTTTTTTTAAACTAATTTTCATGTCCTGCGACTTACGGGGCGAAGCGACATATTTATGGATTTTCCCCCATATTTTTAGACCAATTTTTGGCTCAGATATGACCGTTTCCATTCATTCTGATGAAAAAAATGGAGCAGTACCACTTTCGGCCGCTAGGGTCCACCGGCTTTTCCCAGCTCATGTGTCCGACGGCAGCCTCCTCTGCTCGGACTCAATCTGTCGCAGCCCGGCCTCCTGAACTCTGGATGTCTGAACTAGTGTTTGTTAGCAAAATATCTCATGAACCACACGACAGATTTTGATGAAACTTACTGAAAGTAATCACTGGATGGACATTTACAACTGATTAGCTTTAGGCGATGTTTGAGCTAAAATTCGATTTATTTATAATTTATTTTTGCAGCGAGCGTGACCGTTTGGAAGACGTCAAAGCGAAACAATTTAAATCCAGCTGATTTGACCATTAGGTGAATTTATTAAGGAACGGTAAAGCTCAAAAACACTTGTGCTATAATGTCAGCTAAGAAATACTGTACCGGTATACATTTTTAAGTGTTTATTTTGCTAAATTTTAAAGAAATGAAGCTGTCCCACCTGCGCGCGTGCACGTAGCGAAACTACTTTTTAAAATCCAGCTGATTTGACCATTACAATAATAATAATAATAATAACTTTTATTTATAACGCACTTTACATCAAACAGATCTCAAAGTGCTAAAGTACGTGCTAAAGTGCTAAAGTACGTGAATCTACTAAGGAAAGGTTAAGCTCAGACACATCTTTGCTATAATTTTCAGCAAACAAATAATAGTTCTTACCGTGTTAATCTTGTAAAGTCCTTCCGTGCTCGCTCACTCCTATGGCCGCCATAAACAACAGGACGCTGACGTGTAATAGATGTGACGTATATGGAGGTACGACACGTTTATGGATTTTTCCACTTTATTGGACATATTGGACTTTGCGACATATAGGGCGGTGCGACTTTTCACCTGGAAAATACGGTAATCCTTTTCTTTTGTCTTCTCAGATTTGAAACCATTTCTTCTTTTACTTTGTCTCACACATGTTTAATCTGTGACAGTATTTAAATAAAATCAAAGCCACAAGGATTTACCCCTTTGAGGCTCACTTGAGCAGTAACACACAAAAATAAAGTAAAATTTAGGAAACGATGACTGATTTTTCACATTTTTGTTGTTCTGTATGAACACTTGATTGATCATGAAGGACATTAGGCGCATCAGTTTTTCAGGTGCACTAAAAGACGCATGCAGACTTGTCAGAGCCACGCTGTCTGATGTTTGATCAGAGGAAAGAGAAAGACCAGGTGGGGGTGAGAAGATCCCAAACAGGAGACCA
>JBBPBX010007352.1:8204-18959 GCA_038048925.1 Garcialebias charrua
AATTTATGTTCTTTTCATTTACTACAAATGTATTCTGACCCAACTTTACGGTAAGAGAGAATAGAAGATGATTCTGCTTTGCCAAGCTGTGCAGAACTGAGTGCAGACCCCTTACCAAACCATGTGAGGCAGAACTGGACCAGCCTGGACTGGATTCCCCTCAAGGGTGTCCCTGTGACTCCACAGGCATTGTTGGGAAACATGAAATGGATGCAGACAGGTACAGTAAGATGCTGGCTCTGCACAATTTAGGCTGTGTGGAGAGACATCCTTTTCTGGACTCAGCAATTCCCATTGCGAGGTGGAAACAAACTGTGCCAGTCTAACGCAAAAGATAAATCCTTCCTGTCAGCGTAATTTTCTTTTGTTGGATCTGTGGTGCTCTTTCAATGAAAACAGACACATAGTGGAATTTTATTATCTAGTGTGCTTCCTGGTGCATTTGTGCTCCTGTAATTGTAAGAGTACACAATGTGTGATGTTACAGAAAATGAAACTACATTTTCAATTGAGAAGCAACACATGGTAGCTTTCTGGGGAACTCACTCTATGAACATAAAAGAAGCAGAGGGGTTATATGGGGATTTCTAAGTGTGCACCTGCATGTAGGGACCTAGTAGTGAGATTTGAAAAAAACTATCCACAATGGTCGATTTAGTTTAGAAAAATATGCTTGGACTAATATTTAAAGAAAACCCATTGATGAAACAATTGTGAGAATCTGGACCGGGTCCGTCCCTGAAACGGGTCTGACTCCCCACCTCCAGTGTCTGGTTCTTTTATTCTCAGCTGGAGAGGAAAATGCCTCTAACTCAAATAAACCAAGAGATATCATTTCTGTTTACTAACTTAATGTTCATCAAGCAGGAAAATGTTACAGGTTCAGAGCTGACTGTCTCCGACTCAACACACAATGATGTCACAGACCCGGAAGAGCTGACGTGGTGCAACCCTTCGTCCTTTTTCTTGGCCGTAAGCTACGCCTTCTTCTGGGAGCACACACCTATCAGTGTACAGTATAAGTGGGGTGACTATGTGTGACCTCAATGGCCTTATCTGTTTCTGATGATGAAATAATGGGTGAAAGTGCAACTCTATCTACGTGATGGAAGCCAGCAAAATAAAAATAAAATACTCCTTATTGGGTGTTGACCCTGGGAAGGTCACTCAGAGCAGCAGGGACGTCTCATCTGTACAGAATACAAGATACAAGATACAAGAGCTTTTATTAACATTGCACCAGTTAACCAATACAACGTGATAATGTATACACAGTCGTCCAGAAGAGGGAGAGAATGTAAAGCTGCAGCATATTCAAACACATGACATGTTCTTCAGTGCGGCCGCTCTCATCCTTCTCCGGATGAAGGTCAAATCAGATATGGAAAAAGGAAAACACAATAGGTATCATTTGTGATATTCAAAAAAAGAATCTATCAAAGATTGCCTTAAGACACTCTATGATAAAGTCCCAAAAACTCTATCAGCATTAAGCACAACCAGACAAGACATTGTTGCAGTTTGACGACATGCAAGGAGATCAAAGAGTCTGTGAGCAACATTCAGATAGCACAGTTCAGCAGTTGTCTCAGCTCGGCGCCTCCGAGCGCACCCACAGAGATCTCTGGGGGGGGGGTCAGCAAGGTCTCTCAGCTTCACTCCAGGAGAATAATTTCCAGCACACAGCCTTCTTCTTTTCAAGGTCGTGCAGAAACCAGATTAGATAGTCTTTTGTTTATCTTCAATCCAGGCCACAGTGTTCTTTTGACTGCAGCCTTCCAAGTCCAGGTGCTGTTCAGGTCCAAAATCGCCGAATCATATGAGGTTCCGAGCTACGAACCCCCATCTGTGCCCTGATTGAGGCCGGGCGGCTGTAAACGAGTTCCAAAGCGCACCGCAGGTCCGCGGTGGTCTACCGCCGCTCCCATCGTGCGGTTCAGTTCGTACAACAGCTGGGATGAGGAGCTCACAGCCCGGATCAGAGAATCTTGCTGATCAGGAAGTTTGGCCAGCGCGCTGATAGCCGCCGAAGTCTTCCTGAGCTTCCAGTAGCAGACAGCTCCGCTGACGCCAAAAAACAGAGCAGCTGCCACCAATATCCCAATAATCCACAAATCTTCCACGTCTTCGACAGACAAGACGGTCAAACACATAGGTTGCCACTGTCCCCACGAGTCCATCATGTATCCGACAGCGTGCGTGTCAGAGGGGCAGACCGCTTCTCCTGGCCCGGTCCGCTTCGTGGAAAAAATCTTATCTATAGAGGAAACAGCCCAATTTATTAAATCCATCGCAAATTGGTTCGAGTGAGCGCTGAAGAGTCACGGACGAGACAAAAAGCAAGCAGGGAGGAGGAAAACTTAAGGAGGGTAGGAGCAAAAAGATATGCGACTTGCTTTGCCGAGAGCGGAAGTAGTAGAATGGGCCAGGAACTAGTGCAGACAAGACCGGTTGTCTCAGCATGATAAAATAGGATAACTCTAACACAATAAATGCTGGTATGTTGCTCTGGACTGGTACTTTTATTAATAATCAAATATTGTTGAAAATGGCAGAGTTTACAAACACTGTATATACAGTATCATATTTATTCATTAGAGTAAATATTGCCTCGTTAATTTTTTTGGTATTGTGTAAAAATGTAGTTTAAGTTGCCTTGTAATTTTTATATATTTTCTTTCAGCTGCTCCCTTCTTCAGGGGTCGCCACAGCGAACTACCGGTAACTCACACAACAATTTAGTTACAGTTTTTACACTGGATGTCCTTCCTAACACAACCACAGACCACTGAGCTACCACAGCCCTCTGTGTGAAGCAGAGAGCTGCTATTTAGGGTGCCTGGGGAGAAGATGGTGGGGGGTTAAAGGCCATGCTCAAGGGCCCAAAGTGAGGCAAATGAGGGTGGAGGCAGGTGTGGATGTTTCACTTTTCCCACCCACAATTTGATGTTGTTGATCTGGAGAGTTGAACTGGCGATGTTCCGAATCAGGGCCACCTTCTTTAACCTCTGCGCTACCACTCCCCAAGTTGACTTGAAATGATAGTTTCATATTTTGAAGTAAAATTAAGTAGAACATTTATTCACAGTTAAGATCTAACATATACTGTATTTAGTATTTTGAACAAACTCAGTTTCAAGAAACTGAGTTTCTTATAGGTCACATAGAGTGACCTATAAGAGTGGAGGAAGGAGTATGCAGGTCAACTACATTCTGTGTAGAAGAGGAAACCTGAGGGAGATTGGAGACTGTAAGGTTGTGGCAGGGGAGAGCGTGGCCAGACATCATCGGATGGTTGTGTGTAGAATGACTGTTGTTGTGAAGAAGAGAAAAAGAGTAAAACCAGAGAAGAAGACCAAATGGTGGAAGCTGAAGAAAGAAGAATGTTGTGAGAAATTCAGAGAGGATCTGTTAAAGGCTCTGGGTGGTAAGAAAGAGCTTCCAAACGACTGGGCTACTACAGCAACATCAATTAGAGAGACAGGTAGGAAGGTACTTGTTGTGTCAACTGGACATAGAATGGATGATAAGGAAACCTGGTGGTGGAATAGTGAAGTGCAGGACGCCATTCATAGAAAGAGGTTAGCCTAGAAGAAATATGAGAGTGAGAGGACTGAAGAGAGTAGACAGGAATATAAGGAGATGGGACATATAGCAAAGAGGGAAGTAGCCAAGGCAAAGCAGAGGGAGTACAATGAGTTGTATGGGAGACTGGACACTAAATAGGGCGAGAAGGACTTGTACCGGTTGGCAAGACAGAGGGATCAGGCTGGAAAGGATGTGCAGCAGGTTAGGCTTATTAAAGATAGGCATGGTAATGTTCTAACAAGTGAGGAGAGTGTGATGGGAAGATGGAAGGAGTACTTTGAGGAGCTAATGAATGAAGAAAATGAAAGAGAAAGAAGAGTAGAGGTCATAGAAACTGTGGACCAGGAAGTGGGTAAGATTAGTGAGGTTGAAGTCCGGAAAGCTCTAAAAAAATATATGAAGGGGAAGGCAATAGGACCTGATGACATACCAGTGGAGGTTTGGAAAGGTCTTGGAGAGATGGCAGTGAGGTTTTTGATTAAAATATTCAATGGCATACATGAAGGTCAGAAAATGCCTGAGGAGTGGAGAAAAAGTGTGTTGGTGCCCATTTTTAAGAATAACGGTGATGTACAGAGTTGTAGCAACTACAGAGGAATTAAGTTAATGAGCCACACGATGAAGATCTGGGAGAGAGTTGTGGAAGCAAGACTTAGACAAGAGGTGACCATCTGTGAGCAGCAGTATGGTTTCATGCCAAGAAAGAGCACCACAGATGCCATCTTTGCTTTGAGAATGCTGATGGAGAAGTACAGAGAGGGTCAGAAAGAACTCCATTGTGTGTTTGTTGATTTATAAAAAGCATATAACAGGGTGCCGAGGGAGGAGGTGTGATATTGCATGAGGAAATCTGGAGTGGCAGAAAAGTATGTTAGACTGGTACAGGACATGTATGAAGACAGCAGGACAGTGGTGAGATGTACTGTAGGAGTGACAGATAGCTTCAAGGTGGAGGTGGGAGTGCATCAAGGATCGGCTCTGAGCCCCTTCTTGTTTGCTCTGGTGATGGACCGACTAACAGATGAGGTCAGGTAGGAATCCCCATGGACTATGATGTTTGCAGATGACATTGTGATATGTGGTGAGAACAGGGAACAGGTGGAAGAGAACTTGGAGAGGTGGAGGTATGCACTTGAAAGAAGAGGAATGAAAGTCAGCCGTAGTAAGACAGAGTACATGTGTGTGAATGAGAGGGAGGCCAGTGGAACAGTGAGGCTACAAGGAGCAGAGGTCACAAAGGTGCAGGACTTCAAGTACTTGGGGTCCACTGTCCAGGAAAATGGGGAATGTGGTAAAGAGGTGAAAAAGAGAGTCCAGGCAGGATGGAGTGGATGGAGAAAAGTTTCAGGAGTGATTTGTGACAAAAAGGTGTCAGCAAAGGTCAAAGGAAAAGTTTACAAGACAGTGGTGAGACCAGCTATGTTGTATGGTCTGGAGACAGTGTCATTGACAAAAAGACAGGAGAAAGAACTGGAAGTAGCAGAAATGAAGATGCTGAGGTTCTCCTTAGGAGTGACAAGGATGGATAAGATCAGGAATGAGATCATCAGAGGTACAGCACATGTTGAACAACTGGGAGATAAAGTTAGGGAGGCCAGACTGAGATGGTTTGGACATGTCCAGAGGAGGGACAGTGGGTATATTGGTAGAAGGATGTTAGAAATGCAGCTGCCAGGAAAAAGACAAAGAGGAAGGCCAAAGAGGAGATATATGGATGCAGTTAGAGAGGACATGAAGGTAGTTGGAGTGAGGACAGAGGATGCAGAGGACAGAGTGAGGTGAAGGAGGATGACTCGCTGTGGCGACCCCTGAAGAGGGAACAGCCGAAAGAAGAAGAACAAACTCAGTTTCAAGAAACCCTGATGCATGCTCAATTATCCAGGTAGAAAAATCTAAAAAAGCTGTCTGGTCCTCTGGACATTCAAAAAACAAAACAAAAAGTAGAAACGTTTCGTCTTTCGTCCGAAAGCACCTCAGACTGAGGAAGTCTTTCGGACGATAGACAAAATGTTTCTACGTTTTTGTTTTGTTTTGCTTTGTTTTTTGAATGTCCAGAGAACCAGACTTAGCTTTTTTTAGATCAGTTTCAAGACATTTAGTTTAAATATGATTTATGTAAACTGTATAAAACTTGCAGCAGGGTGGTGCAACTGGTGGAGCTGTTGCCTCTCAACGAGCAGGTTACCCTGGTTCACATCCTGGTCCGAAGGACTTTCTAGGTGGAATTTACATGTTCTCTATGTGCATGCATGGGTTTTCTCCATGGTACTCCAGTTTCCTCCCACAAACCAAAACATACAAGTTAGACTGATTGGTAACTCTAAATTGTCCCTAGATGTGAGTGAGAAAGTGAATGGTTGTTTGTCTCGTTCGTCTTTATGTGTCCCTGTGATGGACCGGAGAAATGTCCAGGGTGTCCCCTGCCTCTCACACAGTGATGGCTAGATATGGGCACCAGTGACCCCTGCGACCCGAAAAGGAAGAAGCGGGTAAAGATGATGGATGGATGGATAAAACTTTGTATTTCATTATAACTTTTAAAAACCTGTGGCAGTTACAGAAGGAATATAATAATATTTCTGGTGGAATACCAATCTTATATTGTTGCAAAGTTTTATAAATAACATGAGAATTAATTTTTATGACTTTTTATTATTGTGGTTGTTTTAACCCTCCTGCTGCCCTTTGGGTCAGAATAGCTGAAGTTTTAAGGTGGCAGGAATCCACCATGGTCTTGGCCTAACTCATCGCTATTAGCATGTCAATCTAGCCAGAATAAAATCAGTTTCTATAATGAAGCTATTTTGGGAGTTAGAACTTAAATGTTCACCATTCATTTTTTTCTTTCTTTTTTAACATGTATTATAATTATTTGTCAATTACAACATAACTTCAGAGCTGCTGTGTTATTGGTGAAGGAATACTGTACATTGCTTCTGT
Source organism: Garcialebias charrua (assembly GCA_038048925.1). Classification (NCBI taxonomy): domain Eukaryota; kingdom Metazoa; phylum Chordata; class Actinopteri; order Cyprinodontiformes; family Rivulidae; genus Garcialebias; species Garcialebias charrua. The sequence goes on from JBBPBX010007352.1 coordinate 14,733, forward strand.
TTGTTTCGTTCAGAGTATTGCTTTGTTGTTGTTTGTTTGTTTATTCTACCTATTTATTCATTTTTCACTTGGATTCATATGAGAGAAGCTCTTAAAATAAAAATACGTATTCTTTCTCACACTTCTTTTTAAACTATGTTTTGTGTTGACTGTTCTTCTTATTACTTTTTTTTTTAAAAATTTTTTTATTGCTGCATTATTTAAACACGTTAAAAATAAAACCTGGTCAAAAAGTCAATCAAGCAACAGCAAAAAATAAAATAAATAAATAAAATGTCATGAAGATGTTAGCAATTTGAAAACAATATTATTAACATGTAGCTGATTTTACTGAACCTGAAGTTACTTTGAACACAGACATTATCATGTTGTTCTAAAAACAAAAGACAATGGATGCTTTGGTTTTGTTTCACAACACAGAATAGAATAAAAAACAAGATGTTGTGATACATGTCCAGAAGGTTCAAAATGTTGCATACTTTTATCAGTTTATTTTGCTTGTCAGCACCCCACATGGTTGGTTTCTTTAGAGTTCACACAATGTCACCCTGATAAATTAATAATCTTATACCTTATTCAGAAACAGAAAAAAGCTAAAGATGAGAACAGTGAACTGCACAGGACAGTAATTGAGTTTCAGAGGTATTGATTCAGTCAGAGCATCATCATGAAAAACCTACAGCCAAGATGAGTTGAAAATCTGATTAGCATTTATTGTAATAGGCTTCATGTAATCAGTTTTTAGTTTTTTTACTGCCTGCTTTTTTTTTGCTGCTTTCGCCATGATTGTCCTGTGTAAACGCAATCACAAACACTTCCCACCACATATCAAATATATTCTTCTTTCTTTCAGCACACAATCAAAATAACATTTTTTTTAACCACTGGCTAGGTTTAAATGAAATATAATTATTGGATGTACATCCACAAAGGATTAAAGTTGGGAGTCATTCTGATGGCTGCAACAACTAAACTACTGTAACCAACTTAAAGACAGCTAAAGTTTAGCCCGTTTTCAGACATTACGCTAAAATTAGATTTGGTAAGACATCTGCAAGATGTTTCAATAATATGTGAGATTGTGCATTACTTTCAAGGTTTAAAATAAATGACATTATCTTTGTCCTTCCCAACATAAATTGTGTTGTTTATTTGTCATATGCAGGTTAACACAAGGTCAACAGTAAAATGAAATGTTCAGGATGAAAATAACTGATTTGACTCGCTTAAGACAAATAAATAAATAAATACTAAAGCATGCAATAAGGGTACAAAATAAAGTACCAAAAAGTGAAAAAGAAATATAATATTTACAAGGTCCAAAAGAAATATAGTAAACAACAAAGTTCATGCACAATCATTCAGGTACCGGTACTAAATCCAATAATTCTCAGTCGGGTCATCTGGACAGTTTCTTTCTTTTTTTAAATTTTTTTTATAGAAATGTTTTGCCCTCTATCTGGAGGGCTTCATCAGTCAGAGGAGTTCCAGTAAACTGTTTCCCTACCAAGCAGTAAACTCCTTAAGTGGACCAACTAGTTTGCTGGAACTAAGATGGTTTAATTATTGGATTTGGTACCTGGATTATTGAACATGAACTTCCTTTCTTTGTAAACTCTAATCTTTTCCTGCCTTGATTTAATACAACTGGTAAAACTTAATTCATGTTTCCTTGATTTATTGATAGTGTGAATTACTTCTCACGCTCCAGTTTTCCCTCATTCGTGAACAAGATCCCGAGATACTTAAACTCCTCCACTTGGGGCAGGACCTCCTCCCCGACCCGGAGAGGGCATGCTACCCTTTTCCGGCTCAAGACCATGGCCTCGGATTTGGAGGAACTGATCCTCATCCCGGCCGCATCACACTCGGCTGCAAACCGCTCCAGTGAAAGTTGTAAATCACGAACTGATGAAGCCAGTAGGACCACATCATCTGCAAAAAACAGAGAAGCGATTCTAAGGTCACCAAAACGGATCCTCTCAACACCTTGGCTGCGCCTAGAAATTCTGTCCATAAAAGTTATGAACAGAATCGGTGACAAAGGGCAACCTTGGCGGAGTCCAACTCTCACCGGAAACGAGCCTGACTTACTGCCGGCAATGCGGACCAAGCTCTGACACCGGTCGTACAGGGACCTAACAGCCCTTATCAAAGGGCCTGGTACCCCATACTCCCGGAGTACCCCCCACAGAACCCCCCGAGGGACGCGGTCGAATGCCTTCTCCAAGTCCACAAAGCACATGTAAACTGGTTGGGCAAACTCCCACGCACCCTCCAGGACCCTGTTGAGGGTGTAGAGCTGGTCCAGTGTTCCACGACCAGGACGAAAACCACACTGCTCCTCCTGAATCCGAGGTTCGACTATCCGATGGACCCTCCTCTCCAGAACCCCTGAATAGACCTTACCAGGGAGGCTTAAGAGTGTGATCCCCCTATAGTTGGAACACACCCTACGGTCCCCCTTTTTAAATAGGGGAACCACCACCCCAGTCTGCCAATCCAAGGGAACTGCCCCCGATGTCCACGCGATATTGCAGAGTCGCGTAAGCCAACACAACCCTACAACATCCAGAGCCCTAAGGAACTCCGGGCGAATCTCATCCACCCCCGGAGCCTTGCCACCGCGGAGCTTTTTAACCACCTCGGCGACCTCAGCACCAGAGATCGGAGAACCCGACCCAAAGTCCCCAGGCTCTGCTTCCTCAGTGGAAGACGTGCCAGTAGGATTGAGGAGGTCTTCGAAGTATTCCGCCCACCGACTCACAACATCCCGAGTTGAGGTCAGCAGCACGCCACCTCCACCATAAATGGTGTTGGTCTCGTACCTCTTTCCCCCCCTGAGACGCCGGATGGTGGACCAGAATCGCCTCGAAGCCGTACGGAAGTCATTCTCCATGGCCTCTCCGAACTCCTCCCACGCCCGAGTTTTTGCCTCAGCAACCACCCGAGCCGCATGCCGCTTGGACTGCCGGTACCTATCAGCTGCTTCCGGGGTCCCACAAGCCAAAAAGGCCCAATAGGACTCCTTCTTCAGCCTGACAGCATCCCTCACTGCCGGTGTCCACCACCGGGTTCGAGGTGAGATCGATAGGCGGATAGGTGCAGCGTCCGCAGTGAAGCGGGCGCTGTACCGGTCTGTCGTGGTGAAGAGAGAGCTGAGTCAAAAGGCAAAGCTCTCAATTTACCGATCGATCTACGTTCCCACCCTCATCTATGGTCATGAGCTTTGGGTTATGACCGAAAGAACAAGATCTCGGATACAAGCGGCTGAAATGAGTTTTCTCCGCAGGGTGGCTGGACTCTCCCTTAGAGATAGGGTGAGAAGCTCAGTCATCCGGGAGGGACTCGGAGTAGAGCCGCTGCTTCTCCACATCGAGAGGAGCCAGTTGAGGTGGCTCGGGCATCTGGTTAGGATGCCTCCTGGACGCCTCCCTGGTGAGGTGTTCCGGGCACGTCCCACCGGGAGGAGACCCAGAGGAAGACCCAGGACGCGCTGGAGGGACTATGTTTCTCGGCTGGCCTGGGAACGCCTTGGGATTCCCCTGGAGGAACTGCTCCAAGTGGCTGGGGAGAGGGAAGTCTGGGCCTCCCTACTTAGGCTGCTACCCCCGCGACCCGACCCCGGATAAGCGGAAGAAGATGGATGGATGGATGGATGGGTGAATTACTTCTGAGGGAGGTCCGAGCCAGGAAGCTGCTTGAGCTGGAGGCGGACCTGGGGTCCGAGATGAGGCCTGAGAACTCCAGCTAGCAACAGCTAGCTGCCGCAACTAGGGGGGCCCACGACAGCTCACGCTGTTGCAAAGTCTTCATGTGAGTTAGTTTGCTGTAGCGACCCCTGAAGAAGGGAGCAGCTGAATAAAGAAGAAAAAAGACTGTTACCTGTTTATAGTTTATTTTGCACAATTTGCTACAAATAGCTTACCGGTATGTGTGGTTTGTGTTATTTTAAACACATTTTAAATTTTTTAGCTTGATTGGGAATACAGTAGTGTGTTGTGACATTTACTTTGTAGTTGTTTGTAATTTTTATGCATTCTGATTATACATGTATAGTGTTTAGCATACTGTCTCTATTGTTGTCATTTTATTCACCTTTTTAGATTTTAGCTACTGGTTTATTTTTATTTTAGTATTTTTGGCAGTTTCGCTAGGTTTAATTTTTAGCTACTGATTTGCTAAATTTACCTTTGACAGTGGCAACTGTTTCGATACATTTGTCTT
>JBBPBX010007352.1:21126-32713 GCA_038048925.1 Garcialebias charrua
TTTACGGAATATAGGTTGCGGCTTTTTATCATTTTTGCATGCCCTGCGACCTATTTATGGCTTTTTATAAAATAAGCTGATTTGTAATAATTTATTAACAAAAATTAAACTGAGACACACTCTTACAATAATGTCAGCTAACAAATATATATATTTTAGGTGTTTATCCTGCTAAAATTATTCATTTATTAAAGAAAAGTTCAGCTCAGACACATATGTGCTATAATTTTTATCTAACAAGTAATTGTTTTTAAGTGTTAATCTTCTTAAAAGCCTTGCTGTACGCTCCTGTGGAAGAGACATTTGCAGCAGAGCTAAACACGGACCACATTTTGACGTAGGTGCAACCTATATATGGATTTTTCCAGTTCTTTGGCAATAATTGGACAATGCAACCTATACAGTAGTCCGAAAAATACGGTAGTTCAAAATCATTCTTCCCTTTCCCTTCACATCGCTGTAGCTTGGTCTTACTTTACGTTTGTAGCTTCTATTCTACAACTCTTCAGCAGCTTGTTCCTTAAACGTGGAGTTAGAGTTGAGCACCTACAGCGTTTTCTGATTTTTTTTTTTTGTAGATTCTTAGATGTGGACAGTAGTCTTGAACGTACTAAATTAAATTGTCAACGTTTTGTTGTCCTTTCCCTCCCCAGCTTCATGGGAACTGAGCAACACTGTATGTGAGTCAGACAGCCTGTGCGATCAACCAGTCCTCGTGTCGACACCCAACTCCGAGCCCCACGTCCGTAACCGCCGCCTGTCTCCCGGTTCTGGCAACAGTGGGGGTGGTGGAGGTGGAGGCTGCATCTCTGGAGGCTCCCAGCCACCCCAGCAGCACTCGGCTCCGGGCGGTCCCGTCAGTCCTGGTCACACACACACCCTCACCTTCCGCAAGGACAGAGAGCGCCGGGGCCAGCAGCACAAAGGCCGCAGCGTCCGCAGGGAGGGTCAGAAGGGGGTGGGCCGGGTTGGTGAGCGGCCGCCGCAGGTGAACCAGAAGGAGAAGTGGGCGGAGCACGGCCTGTCGCTGCTCAAGCCCCCGCCTGCCTTTCCGGTGCAGGACAGCCCCGCCAAGCTGCAGCCCACTGTGAGCTACGCCTCCAAGGTGAAGGCTGGAGCGGCAGGTGGAGGTCTGGAGGAGGACCGCCCCGCCATTAACGTGCTGCTACAGAACCAGTGGGGCCTAAGTTTTATCAGCGAAGGGCCCGGCCCCCACCCCACCACCGACAGTCCCCCACCAACAGACGCTAAACAGTCAGCAGACCCGCAGCACAGCACAGTCCTCACAGAGGAGACGCCGCTCCCCGTCACCACCGAGGGCAACGGAGAGCTGCTGCTCAGCTGTCGCCACCTAGTGGAGGCCCTGAACTACCACAACAGAGGTACGGAACAGAACGACAGCTAGAGAGCGTTCGTAACGGCCGGAAAGAATGCTTTTAACTTTTCTTCTTGTTTTTGTTACAGAATGGAACGTTGCCTGTAACAGACACAAGAAAGGTAAGTTTAGTCAAATAAAGACTTGTTCTGATTCTGTAGAGGAAGTTACCACCTGCTGCTGAAAACAAAAGGCTGCACTGTGTATTTATTACCTTGATTTTTCCAACTTATACTACACTGTGAGGACCAGTAGTGCCTGGACCCCATCAGAAGTGCTGTTGGTGGGTTAGGCTATAGAAATGAACGCAAGTCAGTGCAAAGTCCCTGTAAAGATAAAGAGACAACCCCTGTGTGTGTGTGTGTGTGTCGTTAGCAAAACCACCAGATGTGACTGAAACCTACAGAAAATGAAGATGGTGGTTGTGGCTTGATCTGCATCTGTGGCGGTTCTGACCATTTGAAGGTTCGGATCAGAACACAAAGATCAGAGTTCATCATCTGCAGCTCGTTAACTCGTATAGATACTCTGGATTTATGTACGGTAGACATGTCGTGATAAATTATAAATCAATTAATCGCATGATAAATAAGTATCAACCTCATTTTCATTTATAAACTGTCGTTTCTTCGTTTGCCTCTTTCTACTGAAGACACTGGATCAGGGTGTCAAACTCACTTACAAAAAGGGGCCACAATTACAACTTTTTTCAAACTAAGGGCCGGTTTCAGAATCTACAGTAACACAAATCAGAGACTCGACATCTTTTCTTGGTTGCAGGTTTCTCAGGAACAGTTTGATTGGACTCATTTGATGTTCTCCGTTGCACTTTTGACATCATAATCAAAGATTACTGGGAAAAAATTACCGGTAAAGGGATAAAAGTATTTTACGTTTAAAATAACATCTTGGGGGCCAGATGTCAACGAGGGCCACATTTGGCCCCCGGGCCTTGAGTTTGACACATATGCACAGGATGACAAAAGGCTAGTCTGGTGCTCTTCACTGACCCCTCCCTTTCTCTTTAAAATCCATTTAAACCATCCAAAATCTGTTTTTTCTACCGTTAAACAGCTAAGCTACTAGCTAAGCTAACAGGCCGACCTCAGGGGGGGAAACTTCCGTCTTGTTCACGGTTGAAACCTGTGCCTTCGTGTAAAAAGTTGTTTTTCTCTGCAAAAGCTGAGAACTTAACTGATTTTTTTAATTAAATGCTTTGTGTGGAAAAATACAATGCTAAATATCTTAAAGGAAGGAGAGACGGCCCACGTCAAGGGGCCTCCCTCCCATTTTTCTTTAGAGACGGGCTGCTCGCTCCCTCACTATCCATCCTTCGGTTCAAACAGTCTTAAACTGCCATCCAGTGGTCAAAAAAGGTACTACACAAGAAAATTAACCAACATTTCTTCTTAAATTTGACATTTACTAATTATTGTCAAATTTCAAACAATACTATTGTTTATCGCGATAATTTTTGAGACAATTAATCGCCCAGCAAATTTTTTATCGTGACAGGCCTAGATTTACGTTGACTTTTAGGATCAACTGGATCTCTTGCAGAAACAGCAGCAGGTGGTTTTAAATGAGACGGTGAAATGTGTTGATTATTAATGGAATGTGTTTCTGTTTTCCAGATCCAAAGAGAGTTGTCTGGTACAAGGACGTCCAGGAGCACCCAGCCTAGCAGCGTGACGAGTGCACATCAGCACACACCTCCATGCACATACAACCTATACACATGGACATGGTTGAGTCCCGTTCACACGCTGCACTCAGGATGATGTCTTCACATTAAGCCACACTGAGACACTTTGGACTAACTCCTTACAGCAATTGACTTTTTTAATGCCTTACAGAAAACCTGCCTTAATAATCACCTCGTTCTCATTTTAGCTCGTCTGTGTACAACCGTTCCTTTTTTTAAAACCATCTCCAAGGAGTCTAATTAAGTTTTTTGTGGTTTTATCAGACTGTCTGTTGTCAGTCGAGCACTTTGTTTAAAACTCTGACCAAGCCCCGTGTGCGTGAGAAGTCCTCAGCGGAGCATTTTAATTTGTCGACTCTAACCAGAGGAGCGTCTCGTCCCTGCTTACAGTTTGAGTGTTTATTGAAGCGGGGGTGTTCGGTTTACAGAAGGGTGTAGTCAAAAGACACAAGTTGGCCCCTTCTCACGTCTAATCTTAATGCTGTTTGTTTTGATTTGGTCTCAGTCGGGTGAATGTTGTTCATCGGTCCATAAGGGACGACGCCACGTTCTGTTTGTAGAAATCTGAATTCAAAATACACTGGAGAAATGAGAAAAACAGTATTACTTAATAAATTTGAATATACTTGAAAACATTTGTCTTTTAATTTAAACACTGAGTCCAAAGAGACATGGTCAACTTTTTCTAACAGATATAACTGACACTGTGACATAAGTAGAATCCCAAGTTGATGTTTTGTTCACAGAGATATTTCATCCTTTATTATTTCTGAGCGCAGTCAGTCTCTCCACGTCACCTCCACCTCGTCTGTTCTGTACCTGCAACACAAGAACAAGTCATTACCAACACGAAGGAACACAGATGACCAAAGATAAAAAGAAAGAGAACTTCAAACGGGCAAAGGAAGGTTACCATGAGTACCGCCCGGTACAATGTTTACCGTATTTTTCGGCCTATAAGTTGTTTATTTTTGCACAATTTGCATGACCTGTCCTGTGACGCATTTATGGATTTTCCCCATATTTATAAACCTATTTTTGGCTCAGATATAAGCATTTTCATTCATTCTGACTGAAAAAGTTGAACACTACCATTTTCAGCCACTAGATGGGAGCAGAGTAGTAAGGCATGTCGTTGTGTCATGTATTAGGTAAAAGTAGCTATAATGACAAATTCAAAAAAGAGCAGACAAAAACTGACTGGACTTTATTATACTTTTTTTTTTTCATCTTGAACTTTTGTGAATTATGTCCTGGACGACTGAGAATCTTCGCCAGATATTAATGACACAATCTGCTTGCCATAGAGCCACCTTCGTTCTGCTCGCTCTTTGGAGCAACATTCAATTCAACCTTTATTTAGTCAGGTTAATCTCATTGAGCCTCGAAGCTCATTTACAAGAGAGACCTGTCTACAAACTAAAGAATGATGACAACTGCAACAGTAGAATTTCCTTAAACAATCAACAATAGACAATCATAAGAGAGAAATACATATACTGTATAAATATATATATTTTTTAAATTAAAAAAAGATATCAAAGTAGCAAAACAGACAGATTGTAGGTGTAGAAAATCAAACATGGGATTGGTTTTTGCCAGGATTCCAACTGATTCTTCAAGCCACTTGAAAGAGGTCAAGGTCGAGAGCTTCAGATCTTTTTGTAAGATATTCCAGGAAGCAGGAGCAGAGTAGGAGAAGGCCCTTTTTCCAAGTTCAGTCCTCACTGACGGAACACTGCAGGTGATCATGTCCTGAGAGCGCACGCTGTAGCTGCACTCACGCAAAGACATGTATGATGAGGGCAGCAGACCAAGAAGTGATTTAAAGATGAAAATCAAATCAGCTTCATTTCACTACGTCACAAAATGACGTTGATTTAATCATTGAAGTCCTTTTATTAAGCAAAAGTTAGACTGAGACACACCTTTACTATAATTTTAAGCAAACAAATATAAGTGTTAATCTTGTTCAAGTCCTCTCTTGCACGCTCCCACGGCCGCCATTTGGCAGCCAATTGATTTTTGGCACAACACCGGCCCACATTTCCAGGTTATCAGCTGTGACATAATAGATGCAACATACAGGTAGTCCCCGATTTACGAGCGAGATCCGTTACAACGAGGCGCTCGTAAACCGGAAATCTCGTAATTTGGAACGGCCGCCATTTCGCTCGTAAATCCGGAAATCCGCTCGTAAATTGGAACGGTTTTCGCTAGCGCGCCTAAAAACACTCTATTTTCATCTAAAAACTACTTTTGAGTGCATAAAAATGATCGGAAACGTGTGTTTATATGCTTAACTAACTAACTGTAGTGAAAAAACACATGAAAACTCAGTATTTTTTTCGTTTTTTCCAAAAATGTGCAGCTCGTAAGTCTGGAACCTCGCAGATCAGAGCGCTCGTAAATCGGGGACTACCTGTACTATGGGTTTTTTCTACTTTATTAGACCTGGACTGATGAGACTTATAACGTTATAACTTATGTTGTTGAAGCACTGGATGCTAATGATTATTGTGCTGCACTTTTCTTGGACCTGTCTAAAGCTTTTGACACTGGATCATAACATCCTGTGTCATAAGCTCTCAGAAATCGGTTTCTCTGATCACACCATTGGTTGGTTTTCTAACTATCTTTCTGATCAGAGGCAATGTGTTCACGGTGCTTCTTCCAGTTATTTAACAGTTAAAAATGGTGTACCACAAGGCTCAGTCATAGGACCAACTCTCTTTACAATCTACATAGTTAATGTAGGTCAGAGCATCCCTGATGCATCCCTACATTTCTATGCTGATGATACAGTTGTTTACTGCCGAGCTAAAACAGTTGCTAAGGCTTTCCAGTTACTGCAATCCGCTTTTGACATCATCCAGTCAGATTTGTTCCGTCTCAAACTTGTCCTAAATGCTGATAAAACAAAAGGGATGTTTTTTTCAAATAGGAAGTCGGTCCCAGCAGATCTTCCTCTGATTTTATCCTCAAATGGTGTCCCTATTGAGTTTGTTGATTCCTATAAATATCTGGGTATCCTGATCGATTCACATCTCTCTTTTAAACTCCACGTGGAAAACCTAGTGAAGAAACTGAAAGTTAAACTGGGTTTCTTTTTCAGAAACAGATCATGTCTAACACTGAATGTTAGGAAACGCCTTGTATCTGTGACTTTCCTTCCCTCCATTGATTACGGTGACATTCTCTACATGAATGCTCCTACAAGCACCCTGCGGATGTTGGATGTTGTCTATCATGGTGCACTAAGATTCATAACTGGTTGTGATTATCGTACCCACCACTGCACCCTGTATTCACTGGTTAACTGGACATCATTAACCTCACGCAGACTCTTCCACTGGTACATTTTCATCTTTAAATCACTTCTTGGTCTGCTGCCCTCATACATCTCCTCCTACATGTCTTTGCGTGAGTGCAGCTACAGCGTGCGCTCTCAGGACATGATTACCTGCAGTGTTCCGTCAGTGAGGACTGAACTTGGAAAAAGGGCCTTCTCCTACTCTGCTCCTGCTTCATGGAATATCTTACAAAAAGATCTGAAGCTCTCGACCTTGACCTCTAAATGGTTTTAAGAATCTGTTGGAATCCTGGCAAAAACCAATGCAGATATGTTCCTGTTTTTACTTCTATACATCTGCCTTATAATCTGTCTGTTTTGCTACTTTGATATCTTTGTTTTAACTTGTTAAAAAAAATCTGTCTGTTTTGCTACTTTGATATCTTTGTTTTAACTTGTTAAAAAAAATCTGTATTTCTCTCTTATGATTGTCTATTGTTGTCATCATTCTTTGTTGAAACCAGGTTTCTTGTAAATGAGTCCTCGAGGCTCAATGGGATTAACCTGCCTAAATAAAATAAGGCGGAGCGATGTTTATGGCAGAAAATATGGTAATCAGCACCTCAGTCAGAAAAGGGTGGATTGCTAACTTCAGGTCGACGATGAGGTTCGGCCTCATGTGGAGGAGTTCAAGTATCTCAGGGTTTTGTTCATGAGAAGAAAACGTGACCGAAAATGCTAATTTCTTGTGAATGGAGCGTAAAACAGAATGATGGGAGGAATTTAACTGGGATGTAAAGATATATTTCTTTAGAACATGTTTCAATAGATTTGTTGAAGCCGTTGAAGATCTTTGAACCATGCGTCATCTTCCATGAACACTGATCCAATCAGTTTTCCTGTTTATCAGGATGCCTCTTGTTTGACATAAAGCAAAACATGGTGAAAGGAATCATTGTGTGGGAGTGCAGTCAGATTTTTAAAACGTTATAGAGGCTATAATACACACACTAACTATAACTGGTGCCTTCAAGCTAATAGCAACAAATAGCCACTGGGTGTTTTGTCATCGATGTGTTCACACTGAACAACGAGCACGAAGGTGAGCGCTCAGAAACACTTAGCTTTTACTGTTTCAGTGGTAAAAGCTCAAAGACCTTCTCAAGCAGCTCCGGGTTCGTCTGATCAGCTGAGTACAAGCTTCAAGGAACTGAAGACAACCTCCCAGAATGTGGACGCAAGAGGACATGCAGCCCCAGGTTGGTCGGATAGCGTGGAGGGTTGAAAACAGCCATCCAGTCTTCTTATGCCAACATTTTACAAAGAACTGTTTATTTGCAAGCCACAGAACGCAGCAGCAGCTAACTGTAGCACTTCCTGTCTGGGTGACTTCCTGCAGGAATATGGTTATTTCTGCTTAAAAAACGTGTTTGAAACTGGTGTACTGGTTTAAAGAGAATTTATATAAAACGAGCTGAGCTCCGGTCGAGGTCGACCATGACACGTGTATCAAAACAAGCCCTGGAAGAAAACGTCCACTGGAGGCAGGAACACAAAACAGCGTGTTGACTGGAAGTCTGATGAAACGTTGTGACCAGTCTGAAGGCACCGACAGCTTTATCGGCTTTTGTAAATATGATAAACAGCAGAACTGTGAAAATCTACCTTTGTGTGATCCATGAGTCCTCCAGCTCTGTCACCTGACCGGACCGGAACATCTCCCAGCCAGCTTGCGCAATCATCGCTCCGTTGTCTATGCAGAACCTGCGGCAGAGGAGGTCTGAGCAGTTCACTCTGCTTCTTCAGACAAGTACTGCGCTGCAGTTTACTGGTGTGAAACCTAAACCAGCTCTGCTATTACTGGAACCTAGAGGAGGATTCAATGTTGACCAACCGTTCATCTGTGGCAAACAGCTTGGCTCCTCTCTCTTTACACATGATCTCCATCATGTCCTGCAGGCGGAGGTTACCTGAGGAGCAAACCAGAGGTGTGATGCTCTACTGTATACAGTATTGTCCACCTCAGCTGTGTTCAGCGTATAAATGTTCAAAACGTCATTTCAAACAAGCTGAACTATCCCTTTAGGAAATAACTGGATCGTGTGATGTTTGACTATAACATTAAAGTATTGATATACAGAAGTTACCCTTCACCACATCATCCATAAAGACAAATTATGTTTAACTTTATGAAGCTGTCGTTTACTTCGTCCTGGACTCAGTGTTAGAAAATATCATCTTTGTGCTTCTACTCGTCAATCTAAATTATTAGAATTAAACACGGACTACTAAACAAGGCTAATTATATCAATAACACTGTGGGGACCATTATTATTATTAACACTTAGAAGTTCTTTAACTTTAGATCAATAAAAAGTCCTTAGGAGAAAAGTGGACTATCATACATAACTAATTAAAATTTCTATTTTTCAATATTTTTGTCCATAATTACTAACTTCCTCTCTCAAACGTAAAAGCAGAGCATGAAAGTGGGCTAATATAAAAATCAAACGTATAAAGATATAAGATTTAAAACAAAATCTCAATGAAATAAATGTATTTTATGATGTGAAATCTATGGAATCAAAAAATGCATTTATAATGGGTTTTCTATATGGTCGTTCCCCCCCCAAATGAACACTAGAGGGCAGTAATTACGGGAGCGTTTCAAACAATTCTGACAAACAAAAATAAAAAAGGGATTTTTTTTTTTTTAGACTGTCAGAAACAGCAGTGTTTATTGCCAACACATACCGGTAAATAAATAAAAAAACAAAAATCCATGTGTGGTTGATTTTTTTTCCCTATGAGACAAAAAGTTAAAAAGCCACCCTGGGCACCACGTATACATTTAAATTATATATACAGTATACAGTATATATATATACTGTATAAAAAAGGTTAAAAAAAATATATATATATATTTCTAGAAACAAATGTTCACTTGACAAGATTTATTGACATGTTATGTTACCAGTGTGGAACTTACAGCCAACGCCTCCAACAATGAGGACCTCCTGGGAGCCACAGTGAGCCATGGCCCGCTCTGTGATCTCCACCAGCATCGCGAACACAGTCTCCTGCCAAGTTACAGCAACAGCATCAAGTTTCATCAGCTTAGTGTCAGAAACTGAGCTGTAAAAAATGTTTGGTAACTGACCATCTTTATTTGACATACACTATAGCATTCTGAGAACAATTTGTAGGACTTGTGGTGTACAGACTAAAATAAACTTTTATTACCTGAAGTGAGAAACACAGATCTTCTGCTGTGCATTGCCCAGAGCTCAGCATTTTGTTAGCAGCTTCCTATCAAAAGAAAAGGAATATTAGGATTGGACAAAAGAAAAATGAAGAAGTGCATTCAGGTAGATTTTAGAGTCATTACCATTTGTACCTATTGTCAATCCAATTCTTCAGCTAATGTTAATAACTAATACTATTGTCTGCCAGTTGGTTCATTTTCCTCTCCAACCTTTTTGAACTGGTCTCCCCTAGTGCTGCTGCTGTCTGAAGGAGATGAGCTGCTTGTGTAACTGGTCAGAATGTTGAGGGTGAACTACACGAGTGTCATTTCCTTCAACTGCCCTGCTGAGGAGCAGGTGGCCGAGGTTGTTAGAAAATACAGCCAGCTTTAGGACTTTTTCAGCAACACTTATAGTCCAAGAACTTGTTGAAGGAGAACAGTCTGCAGAGACATGGATATGCTGACCGGGAGTACGCCTCAGCCGGGCAGCAAAGAAACTGTCACAAGTTTGGAACAGATTTGCAAAGACCAAACAGCATAGTATGTACGGTATAATACTAAGGATGCACGATATTGGATTTTTGACTGACATCCAATTTACTGATATGTTAAAACTTATTTGGTTGATAACCGATACAGATATTTTATATACGTTCCTTTGTCAGAACATAGCCCTCTCTCTTATTTAGGGGCCGAGATGGTGTAGAGGCAGGGCAGCCGGCTCAGGACCAGAAGGTCCCGGGTTCGATCCCCAGTCACTGCATACCTCGTTGTGTCCCTGGGCAAGACACTTAACCCCGAGTTGCTCCCGGTAGGACTGGCAGCGCCTTGCATGGCAGACTACCGCTACCGGTGTATGAATGTGTGTATGAATGGGTGGATGGCTGGTACTGTGAAGCGCTTTGGGCCCCTCATAGGGGGCTGGAAGGCGCTATATAAGTAAGCTCCATTTACCATTTATTTAGGCTTATTTGCTACAAAAATTGTGAAACAGCTGGAAGAGCTGGTGACATATATTCAGTAACAGCCATATGATAAGCATAACACTTTAACTGTTATTAAATGAAAAGTGTTAAATGTTATTTATTAGCATTAGTCACATGTGATGCTGTCTCACTTGTGGAGGTTGTTCCAGGTTCCTAGCTGCAGTGTGGGATCCTCTGCACTCCTGTGCATGAAGGACAGACTTTTTAAGTTCAATGTTTTTGTCTATCCATTGTGCCGTAAGACTAATCATGCTAACAGGGCTAACACGACGTCCAGATGTCTGTGGTAAAACTCACCCCAGAGCTATCGGCTATTAGCTTCTTAATGACGTTGGAAATGACGGCTTGTAACTCGGGTAACGTTACATAGGACAAATATCTCCAACTGGGGACGATGTAGCGAGGTTCATTGTAGTCCATAAATCTTAGGAATCAGACATCCTCAATGAAAAAAAAAAACACATCCACACCACTGACATTTTGACTTCTTCCTCTCTAAGGTGGGTGTCTCGGACCACAGGGTCATCTCCCTGGAACTGCCTTCAACTTCGCCTGCTTCAAACCCAAAACGACCCATCCAGTTCCGTGACCTTAAAAACATTTCCCCTGATGTTCTGTCCGCTGATCTTCACGCCCTGACCGCTGTCAATCATTCATCTGCAGATGACTCTGTGGATTACTACAACCAATCTCTTCGGGAGCTCCTGGACCTACATGCTCCCTTGAAGACAAGACTGGTGTCTTTCTCGCGTTCAGCCCCTTGGTACACTGATGAGCTGCGCAAGATGAAGGCAACTGGCCGTGCTATTGAGAGACGTGTAAAATCATCTGGTCTCTCTGTGCATAAGCAGGCATATAAAGAACATCAGAAAGCGTACGCCTATTCTCTTAAAGAAGCACGCTCCAAATATTATTCTAACATCATCAACACCTGCCCTGGAAACTCTAAACAGCTCTTCTCCACAATAACTCGTCTGCTTAA
>JBBPBX010007352.1:39209-59984 GCA_038048925.1 Garcialebias charrua
AGTTAAAACATGCGTCCCCAATGTGGACATAGGTAAGTTATGTGTGTGTGTGTGTGTGTGTGTGTGTGTGGTGTGGGGGGGGTTTGTGTCTGAGTCAAAACTGGTGGTCTGTTGATCAGAGTTCATTAGTGTCCTAGCACTACCTTTTTAATACCAACCATCCTCTCCTTGTTGTATCTTTATTCAGATTCAGATTCAGTTTATTATTGCCATTGTCAATGAACAGGATTCACAGACTAGGAATTTGCTTCGGCATAACGGTGCATAAAATATAGAAACATCCATCCATCCATCCATCCATCTTCTTCCGCTTATCCGGGGTCGGGTCGCGGGGGTAGCAGCCTAAGTAGGGAGGCCCAGACTTCCCTCTCCCCAGCCACTTGGAGCAGCTCCTCTGGGGGAATCCCAAGGCGTTCCCAGGCCAGCCGAGAAACATAGTCCCTCCAGCGTATCCTGGGTCTTCCTCTGGGTCTCCTCCCGGTGGGACATGCCCGGAACACCTCACCAGGGAGGCGTCCAGGAGGCATCCTAACCAGATGCCCGAGCCACCTCAACTGGCTCCTCTCGATGTGGAGAAGCAGCGGCTCTACTCCGAGTCCCTCCCGGATGACTGAGCTTCTCACCCTATCTCTAAGGGAGAGTCCAGACACCCTGCGGAGAAAACTCATTTCAGCCGCTTGTATCCGAGATCTTGTTCTTTCGGTCATAACCCAAAGCTCATGACCATAGATGAGGGTGGGAACGTAGATCGATCGGTAAATTGAGAGCTTTGCCTTTTGACTCAGCTCTCTCTTCACCACGACAGACCGGTACAGCGCCCGCTTCACTGCGGACGCTGCACCTATCCGCCTATCGATCTCACGCTCCAGTTTTCCCTCATTCGTGAACAAGATCCCGAGATACTTAAACTCCTCCACTTGGGGCAGGACCTCCTCCCCGACCCGGAGAGGGCACGCTACCCTTTTCCGGCTCAAGACCATGGCCTCGGATTTGGAGGAACTGATCCTCATCCCGGCCGCATCGCATTCAGCTGCAAACCGCTCCAGTGAAAGCTGTAGATCACGAGCTGATGAAGCCAATAGGACCACATCATCTGCAAAAAACAGAGAAGCGATTCTAAGGCCACCAAAACGGATCCTCTCAACACCTTGGCTGCGCCTAGAAATTCTGTCCATAAAAGTTATGAACAGAATCGGTGACAAAGGGCAACCTTGGCGGAGTCCAACTCTCACTGGAAACGAGCCTGACTTACTGCCGGCAATGCGGACCAAGCTCTGACACCGGTCGTACAGGGACCTAACAGCCCATATCAATGGGCCTGGTACCCCATACTCCCGGAGTACCCCCCACAGAACCCCCCGAGGGACGCGGTCGAATGCCTTTTCCAAGTCCACAAAGCACATGTAAACTGGTTGGGCAAACTCCCACGCACCCTCCAGGACCCTGCTGAGGGTGTAGAGCTGGTCCAGTGTTCCACGACCAGCACGAAAACCACACTGCTCCTCCTGAATCCGAGGTTCGACTATCCGTCGGACCCTTTTCTCCAGAACCCTTGAATAGACCTTCCCAGGGAGGCTTAAGAACATAAACCATAAAACATCAATACAATATTCAGTGAACAAAACCTACTAAGAAGCAGCGCAATTAGAGTGGTGCAATCAAAATACAAAATACAGCGACCAAGGCAAGTTATGAGGTAACATAGTTATGAGTGTTCAAAAGTCTGACAGCAGAGGGGAAGAAACTGTTTTTATGGCGGGAGGTTCTGGTCCCAATGGACCTTACCAAGCTCCGCCCAGAAACGCCCCCTAAGCTCCAACATGGCTGCATGTCTCCCAAGCGCAGCATGAGTGGCAATGGAAAATAATAATAATAATAATAATTGTCTAATCTTGTCATCTGCGTATGTTTCCCATACACAGACGAAATTCGTCTCTGCATTTAACCCAACCACCTACCAGGTGGTGCAGTGAGCAGCCATAGAAGGCGCTCGGGGAGCTGGAGAAATAGGTGTGCACTCATAGACACCCCAAGGTGTGTAGTGGCCGGGACGCGAACCCGCGTCCTTCGGGTCCCAAGTCAAACGCCCTAACCACTACACCATCTTGGCTCCCAAAATATGGCGTCGACTGACTCTGCAGGGTATTTCTGAGTCGAATAGTGTATCATTTCTGCCAGATTCCAACAAAATATCAGCCATGACAATAAACAGGGGAACCAACAAGTTCATGTTATTTTTTTTTTGGACGTTATCAAGTTGTTTGAGCCACGCGATGCCTCCAACAGCGTGCGCGTCACCGCTAATGCTACTGTCTGATGAGGAAAACAGCAGCTCCTCACACCGCTCAGCATTATTACAGCTGTGGACAGGATCACTGATGCCTATTGTCCTGCAAGGCTGGGTAAGTCAGGCATTCATGGTTTTGAGGGTTACTTTTGAAATCAGTGATTTCTGTTGTTGGCAAAACTTTGAGTGTGCCTTGGTCGCAAAGCTAATGCTAACTGTAATCTCCATTCATTCCTTAAGTGGTTGGTTAGCCGTTGCTGCTTTAGCTGCTAAACACGCCGACAGCGACTTTTGTGAGGGCTAACGAGCTCAGCCGTTCGGTGTGTTAGTTAAAATCCAGCCTTCGTGTCACGATTTTGTGCAGTTTTAGGTGAAATCGACAGTAGAGCTCGTTGTGTTAGCTAGCTCATGTGGAGTTAGCAGAGCTGTTTCTTCCCAACTTCCAGGACGTTCAGTGAACTGTGGCTTTCTCTCATCGTGACCGCGTGTTGTTAACTAGCAGGTTTCAAAAGCAGGTCAACCCTTCTCTGCTGGTGAAAGAAATAATTGTTCAGTTTTGTGGTCGTGCACAAGCTTTGATCCAAGCAAGGCATTCAGTTTCACATATAGGGAAACGGTGAATTTTACTTCCACAAATACGGTCAGGGTACCTGACATCTCCTGTACAGATACCCCACTGACGGTGGAGGAGCATTTTTCCAGCCCTGACGCAGAAAAATTCTGCACGTATGCTAGCTAGCAATGTAAGTAGCATGTGTTTATTACTACTGTAGCGTTTGTTTTGTGAGACCGGCACGCACGTGGAAGCTGCGCTGTGACGTGTTATGGGTATTAGCCAATGAAACGCGGCCCTGTGGGCGGAGCTTGGTAAGGTCCATTGACCGAAGCCTCCTGCCTGAGGGGAGTCGTTCGAACAGACCGTATGCACGGTGAGAAGGGTCAGCTGTGATCCGACCTGCTCGCCTCACAGTCCTGGAGACGTACAGGTCATGGAGAGATGGGAGACTACAGCCGATTACCTTCTCAGCAGAGCGCACAATGCGCTGCAGTCTGTGTCTGTCCCTGACAGTGGCCCCGGCGTACCACACTGTGATGGACGAGCTGAGGATGGACTCGATGATGGCCGTGTAGAACTGCACCATCAGCTTGGCCGGCAGCTTGGCCTTCCTCAGCTGTCGCAGGAAGTACATCCTCTGCTGAGCCTTTTTGATGAGGGAGCTGATGGTTGGCTCCCACTTGAGGTCCTGGGTGATGGTGGTGCCGAGGAACCGGTAGCAGTCCCCAATGATGATGGGGGTGTTGTTAAAGGTGATGGGGGGCAGAGGGGCTCTGTCTTTCCTGAAGTCCACAATCATCTCCACTGTCTTCTGGGCGTTGAGCTCCAGGTTGTTGTTGCTGCACCAGGTCACCAGCCGACCCACCTCTCTCCTGTACGCAGACTCATCATCATCCGAGATGAGCCCGATGAGGGTGGTGTCGTCCGCAAACTTAATAAGTTTTACGGAGTCATGGTTGGAGGTGCAGCAGTTGGTGTACAGGGAGAAGAGCAGAGGGGAAAGAACACAGCCTTGTGGTGAACCTGTGCTTATGGTCTGAGTGTCCGAGACAGCTTTCCCCAGCCGCACGCGCTGACTCCGGTCTGTCAGGAAGTCAGTGATCCACCTGCAGGTGGCGTCAGGTACACCGAGCAGAGAGAGCTTGTCTTGGAGCAGAGCAGGAAGGATGGTGTTGAATGCAGAGCTGAAGTCCACAAACAGGATCCTAGCATAGGTTCCTGGGGAGTCCAGATGCTGCAGGATGGAGTGGAGGGCCAGGTTTATGGCGTCATCTACAGACCTGTTAGCTCTGTAGGCGAACTGCAGAGGGTCAAGGAGGGGATTGCTGATAGACTTGAGGTGGGATAAAACCAGACGTTCAAAGGTTTTCATGACTACAGATGTGAGAGCCACAGGTCTGTAGTCGTTCAGTCCTGTGATGCGTGGCTTCTTGGGGACAGGGACGATGATGGAGGACTTGAAACTAGGGATGCACCGATAAATCGGCCGGCCGATCGATCGGCTCCGATTTCCTTAATTTGGGGAGATCGGTGATCGGCCGATCTTTAAATGAAAAGCCGATTTTATCTACCGATTTTATCTGCCTCAGCAAAGGTTGGAAAATCCTGAAAATTTAGGGTGCATTTTGACCTTTTAACACCTGAAAATCGGTATCGGCCAAAATCGGAATCGGCAGGTCAGACTTTCTAAAGATCGGTAATCGGTGATCGGCCAGAAAATTGAAATCGGTGCACCCCTACTTGAAACAGTCCTTTCTTCCACCTCCACCTCCCTGCTGCCCCTCTCCTCCTTCTCCTCCTTTTCTTGACGGTTTAAGGAGCTCCCCTGATGAACAGGAGTGACGGCCTCGTCTTACAGATTGTGCTGCAGGACTGAAGTTATGATGGTCCAATGAGCAAACGAGCTGTAACTTTACAGCTCGGTAACTTTACAGTCGGTGTATGAATGTGTGTATGAATGGGTGGATGGTTTGTACTGTGAAACGCTTTGGGGCCCCTCAAAGGGGGCTGGAAAGCGCTATATAAGTAAGCTCCATTTACCATTTAAAGTTGGTCCAAACAGAAAGTTTGCATTCAGCTGGAGTTGCGTGGAGCAGTCCTGAGCAGTCAGTATCTTACCTGCAGCAGAACCCAGAGTCATGAGCAGTCAGTATCTTACCTGCAGCAGAACCCAGAGTCCTGAGCAGTCAGTATCTTACCTGCAGCAGAACCCAGAGTCCTGAGCAGTCAGTATCTTACCTGCAGCAGAACCCAGAGTCAGAGCAGTCTCAGTGTGGAAACAGAAAGTCTCATGTGGGCGTCTGATAAGCAGCAGCTTCTCGTGGTGGACCACTGTCACTAAGCAGAACGCATCAGGACGGTCCAGTCTGAGTCTGATCAAAGTTTGTTTTCAACTGCTGGACGACTTTTGATCAAACTTGCAGAGAGGAATCATCAGCTGTACGTCTACCACTTCTAACATTTTAATAAATGTTTTAACAAATGTTTCAACAAACACTTTAATAACTTAGATGAACTCTGAACCTGTATCGTCACATTTATGGTTCTGGTTCTCGGTGAAAAGAGACTTTTGTTGTGCAGAGTCTAAAATCAGCTCAGAGTTATTTACAGTCAGGAGCGTCTCTGCTCTTCAGCCGTCCTTCAAGTCAAAGTTGGTCTGAGGAGATTTCTAACGTTTAGCAACAAACGTATGTTTCACAGCAGATTAAAAATAGATCAGAC
This sequence comes from Garcialebias charrua, assembly GCA_038048925.1. Lineage (NCBI taxonomy): Eukaryota > Metazoa > Chordata > Actinopteri > Cyprinodontiformes > Rivulidae > Garcialebias > Garcialebias charrua. Next base: position 44,774 of record JBBPBX010007352.1, read on the forward strand.
GTCTGTCTGCTCTGCTCGCTCGCCAGCGTCTGACAGATTTAGTTTCTTCGGGTTCGTAACTCCAGCTTTTCAAACACTCTCAGATTCAGCACATTTCTGTCTTCATGGGCTTATAAAAATATGATTTTTATCTTTTTATGTTCTTTAACGGCTTCATTCAAACATACGAGCGTTCAGAGCAGCACCAGATACAGAAAATGAGGATAAACAAAGAAAAAAAACTTAATTATGTTTTTGTTTTTTTACAACTTCATTTAACAGATGAGCCTCTTTAAAAGACCGTCTTATAAAAAGCGGGACGCATGCCTTTGCTTATAAGATCTCCCATAAAAGTTTCATTATAAGCAGCTTCGTCATCTATTAAACTGTCGTACAGTAAAACTATAATCATGTTCCTGGTTTTAAAAAGGTTTGTAAATAGAGTTTCTAAAAAAATTGTTCAATCGGCATAAAATGTGTTTATTACTGATCCAACGACTAAACAGATCTTTTTAAATCTACGTTGCAGTAATAAGATGCTATCAGTGTGCTAACAGCTAATGTTAGCATTTTATGACTAGCTAAAACACCATCATTAGCTATTAAGATAGCGTACTTGGTCTGAAACATTTATCACTCACCCACATGAAAAGGTGGGCGCCCGTGTAAATGTCTGTTAGCAAAATATCCCATGAACCAGTGGACATATTATACTGAAAGTGTCAGAAAGTGATAAATGTCATGCACCTTCTTTTAATATAACTCACATGTTTTATTCCTGTTCATCACTTCATAGTTTTTGGCAGAATTGCTTTGATACAATGTCAAAGATTCTCTCTGTGGTCATTAAACTCTCACCCCATGTTGCCATATTTGGGCTTAAAGATCCACTGACGTGATTTTTCTACTATTCATCAAATTGCTCAAAATATATATATATATTATCATTTAAATATGTTAGTTTTTGCAAACAAAATGATAAATCACTTTAATTTTGCTTTAAAAGTGATTTTGAACTTCAAGCTGTGTTTAATCATGGGAAATCCGTTTACACCCGAACGCACCATCTGTGATGTCATGTGCAGAGTTGAGGCAGAGCTCTTGGCTTGTCACGGTATGAGCAGCTCACATAAAAGTAAGTCTGATACGGCATCAGATCTAAATTAGATCCTGCTGTTTCTTGTTCCATCACCCAAACTATTTTCTGCTTCCCAAAATGAAGACAAATAGCTTAAATCTTCACCTAGATTGCTAAATTAGTCAGGTTTTAAAATGTCTGCTATTGAAGAGACTGGAGCCCTCTGCCTCTCACTCTGCACATTACATCACAGATGGTGCGTTCAGGTGTAAACGGATTTCCCATGATTAAACACGGCTTGAAGTTCAAAATCACTTTTAAAGCAAAATTAAAGTGATTTATCATTTTGTTTGCAAAAATTAACATATTTAAATGATAATATATATATATTTTGAGCAATTTGATGAATAGTAGAAAAATCACGTCAGTGGATCTTTAACTATAAACAGTTCACTTCTGATCAATTGAATATTTTAGCATTTACTTCCTTATTGGCAAGACGCCGTCTTCTTTTTCATTGGAAATTAACTAAACCACCCTCTACTGGGCAGTGGCTAAAAGATACCATGTCTTTTCTAAAATTGGAGATGATTAGATATTCAATGAAAGGCAATTCCGCTAAATTTTATAAACTATGGGGTCCTTTCATGACATTTTTTTCATTCTCTTCATCTGGATTGACTGAAACACCCCATTTTATTTTATTTTTTTTAAGGGGACCACAGATGCAAAATTCACTTTTTAATGTTTTTTTTTTAACTCAACTTTGGTTATGTACTTCTTAAAAAAACAGTCCTAGGGCCAAAAAAATGCACCCAGTGGTTTATTTACTCTAAGTATATTTATTTTTCAGTGATATAAATGTCTCGTTTTCAAATCCTGGCGCTTGTGACGTCACAAGCCCACAACCCACCCCAACCTGAGTCCAGCCCCTCACCTAGCAACCCCTGGTGATGCTCCACCCACTTCAGTATAAAAGACGTCACGTTTTTTTTTTCTGAGTTCATGTCAGCACAATGGCTACTACAGTTCGATGTTTCGTTGTTGTTAAAATGCAGTCTAATAACTAATTATCTATCAACGAAAAAACGTATTCACGGGCTCTTAAATCAACCGGACGACTGCTCGCGGACCACATCCGGCGCGGACCACATCCGGTCCGCGCCGGATGTGGTCCGTGAAAAAAGCGGTCCCCGCTAGAGAGAGCGTGTATAGCAGTTAGCAGCCAGTGTGTTACTCTGCAGCCTTATTGCTTGTTTTCAAAGAGTCAGACGAAGAGTTTTTAACATGGAGGGTGAACTTATGGATGTTTCTCAGCGGCCTACGCGACGCGTCAGCGCCTCATTTGCCCTGCCCAAAATGGCGTCTGCCTCTGGGTCTGACTCAGGGTCCCCTTTGGAGGGCGGAGTTAATGTCAACAGATTTTTGAAGGGCGTGGCCTTATCATAAACAGCCTGTTCAGATCGGAAGTGAGAAAAGGCACAACTAGAAAGGGGATATTTTATTATCTAAGAATTATTTTGTGCATTAAATTGAATGAACATGGTCTGGATAGCCCACAGACATACCATAAAAATTTATAAAACCAATATTTGGTCTCCTTTAAAAATGCCCCTTCTATTTTGTATTTTATACGTCTTTCTACCTTATAATGTTTTGCTAGTTTTTTGATACTTTGTAAAAAAAAACAAAAAAAAACTTTCTTTTGTTTTTTTTTTTTTTTTTTTTGTTTTTTTTTTTTCTTCTCTCTTTTGTTTTCTATTGTTTATTGTTTGTTTGTTTATTGTTTATTGTTTAAGGAAATTATACCACTGCTGTTCATTGTTCTTTAGTTTTAGCAGGTCGCTTTCGTAAATGAGCCCTTGAGGTTCAAAAGATTTACCTGACTAAATAAAGGTTGAATGAATGAATGAAAAATTTAATTAATTAATTGTTTAGTTATTTATCCTTTAGGTGTGTATTTGTTGTATTTTGTTAAACCATGTAAGAAAAAGAAAAATATTAATAGGAGATATTTTGTTAACCTGGATTTGTTTTCTTGTTCTTCTTACTTGTTATTATGAAGAAGTTATGTATCACATGGTATACAGTACTATGTTATTAATAACTAATATTTTGTTTGCTTGTATCTAGGGATGCACCGATAAATCGGCCGGCCGATAAATCGGCCCCGATTTCCTTAATTTGGGGAAATCGGTGATCGGCCGATCTTTAAATGAGAAGCCGATTTTTTCCACCGATCTCATCTGCCTTAGTAAAGGTTGTAAAATCCTGAAAATTTAGGGTGCATTTTGACCTTTTAACACCTGAAAATCGGGTATCGGCCAAAATCGGAATCGGCAGGTCAGACTTTCTAAAAATCGGTGATCGGTGATCAGCCAGAAAATTGAAATCGGTGCACCCCTACTTGTATCTGTTTCCTCTTCTCCTAATAAAAAGATTTTTTTTAAAAGTGGTCAGGTTTGGAGCCAACCTGATTGAACATGCCGCCTGAGCTTGGTGCACAGAGATTAGTTTGAACGCAGTGAATCTTATAGACGTTGAACTGAAAGTTGGCGTGGTAGTAGCTGAGAGTGATCCCAACATGCACACTGAGCACTAATATGATGGTTTGTGTGACACAGGGTAAAACTATTTAACGAACAATGAATGATGTTTTAACAATTTTTGAAGCTTTCACTCCAACGTTACAATCTTATTATTTAATTAACATTATTAACATTTATAAATGTGAATTTAACTTCTGTTCACTGAACCATGTCAGGTCTAAAACCATCATGCTGGCAGAAAAAAACAAACGTAATAAAACACAGCTTTATTTTATTTGAACTTTCTCATCTTCAGCAACTCTCTCAACAATTATTATTCCTCCTCTTCACTTCCTCCCACTCGTTCTTCCATGGTCTGTTGTTTCTCCAGGACAATTCGCTCTCCTTCATCTCAAATCTCTTTCTCACTCATCAATACATCCTTCGTTTCTCTGCCTTCTCTGTGGCTGACAGCTCTCTGCCGACCTCCACGGCTGGAGAAAAGGTCAGATAACTTTCTCTTCTTACACCTGGATGTCTCACCTCCTGCCAGCATCTGATGTCTTCCTGTTTGTATAGGAGTATCTGTAACTTCCAGCCTGAATCTTAAACTGCATCTATTACTTCCTGTCAGTATTTGTAATGGTATACCTTCCTGTCTGCCTCTTAACTGTATCTGTAACTTCCTGTCTGTATCTCTAGCTTCCTGCCTGTATCTGTAACGTCCTGCCTGTATCCTAACTGTATCTTTAAATTCCCATCAAAAGCTGCAACTGCATAGCTTCCTGTAGCTTTTACTGCATCTCTAGCTTCCTGCCTGTATCTCTAAATTCCTGTCTATATCTCTAACTTCCTGTCTGTATCTCTAACTACCTGCCTGTATCTCTAACGTCCTGCCTGTATCTCTAACGTCCTGCCTGTATCTCTAACTTCCTGCCTGTATCTCTAACTTCCTGCCTGTATCTCTAACTTCCTGCCTGTATCTCTAACTTCCTGCCTGTATCTCTAACGTCCTGCCTGTATCTCTAACTTCCTGCCTGTATCTCTAACTTCCTGCCTGTATCTCTAACGTCCTGCCTGTATCTCTAACTTCCTGCCTGTATCTCTAACTTCCTGCCTGTATCTCTAACGTCCTGCCTGTATCTCCATTTTCCTGCCTGTATCTCTAACTTCCTGCCTGTATCTCTAACGTCCTGCCTGTATCTCTAACTTCCTGCCTGTATCTCTAACTTCCTGCCTGTATCTCTAACGTCCTGCCTGTATCTCTAACTTCCTGCCTGTATCTCTAACTTCCTGCCTGTATCTCTAACTTCCTGCCTGTATCTCTAACTTCCTGCCTGTATCTCTAACTTCCTGCCTGTATCTCTAACTTCCTGCCTGTATCTCTAACTTCCTGCCTGTATCTCTAACTTCCTGCCTGTATCTCTAACTTCCTGCCTGTATCTCTAACTTCCTGCCTGTATCTCTAACTTCCTGCCTGTATCTCTAACTTCCTGCCTGTATCTCTAACTTCCTGCCTGTATCTCTAACTTCCTGCCTGTATCTCTAACTTCCTGCCTGTATCTCTAACTTCCTGCCTGTATCTCTAACGTCCTGCCTGTATCTCTAACTTCCTGCCTGTATCTCTAACTTCCTGCCTGTATCTCTAACGTCCTGCCTGTATCTCTAACTTCCTGCCTGTATCTCTAACTTCCTGCCTGTATCTCTAACTTCCTGCCTGTATCTCTAACTTCCTGCCTGTATCTCTAACTTCCTGCCTGTATCTCTAACGTCCTGCCTGTATCTCTAACTTCCTGCCTGTATCTCTAACTTCCTGCCTGTATCTCTAACTTCCTGTCTGTATCTCTGACTTCCTGCCTGTATCTCTCTAACTTCCTACCTGTATCTTTAAATTCCTGCCTGTATCTCTAAATTCCTGCCTGTATCTCTAACGTCCTGCCTGTATCTCCAATTTCCTGCCTGTATCTCTAACTACCTGCCTGTATCTCTAACGTCCTGCCTGTATCTCTAAATTCCTGCCTGTATCTCTAAATTCCTGCCTGTATCTCTAACTTCCTGCATGTAACTCTAACGTCCTGCCTGTATCTCTAACGTCCTGCCTGTATCTCTAACATCCTGCCTGTATCTTTAAATTCCTGCCTGTATCTCTAACATCCTGCCTGTATCTTTAAATTCCTGCCTGTATCTCTAACGTCCTGCCTGTACTGTATCTCTAAATTCCTGCCTGTATCTCCAACTTCCTGCCTGTATCTCTAACTTCCTGCCTGTATCTCTAACGTCCTGCCTGTATCTCTAAATTCCTGCCTGTATCTCTAACATCCTGCCTGTATCTCTAACTTCCTACCTGTATCTCTAACTTCCTGCCTGTATCTCTAACTTCCTACCTGTATCTCTAAATTCCTGCCTGTATCTCTAAATTCCTGCCTGTATCTCTAACTTCCTGCCTGTATCTCTAACGTCCTGCCTGTATCTCTAACGTCCTGCCTGTATCTCTAACATCCTGCCTGTATCTCTAAATTCCTGCCTGTATCTCTAACATCCTGCCTGTATCTCTAAATTCCTGCCTGTATCTCTAACTTCCTGCCTGTATCTCTAACGTCCTGCCTGTATCTCTAACATCCTGCCTGTATCTCTAACGTCCTGCCTGTATCTCTAACATCCTGCCTGTATCTCTAGCTTCCTGCCTGTATATCCAACTTCCTGCCGGTATTTGTAACTTCTTGCCTGTATCTCTTAATGTCCTGCCTTTATCTCTAACTTCCTACCTGTATCTCTAGCTTCCTGCCTGTATCTCTAACGTCCTGCCTGTATCTCTAAATTCCTGCCTGTATCTCTAACATCCTGCCTGTATCTCTAACTTCCTATCTGTATCTCTGACTTCCTGCCTGTATCTCTCTAACTTCCTACCTGTATCTCTAAATTCCTGCCTATATCTCTAAATTCCTGCCTGTATCTCTAACTTCCTGCCTGTATCTCTAACGTCCTGCCTGTATCTCTAACGTCCTGCCTGTATCTCTAACATCCTGCCTGTATCTTTAAATTCCTGCCTGTATCTCTAACATCCATGCCTGTATCTTTAAATTCCTGCCTGTATCTCTAACTTCCTGTCTGTATCTCTATCGTCCTGCCTGTATCTCTAAATTCCTGCCTGTATCTCTAACATCCTGCCTGTATCTCTAACTTCCTGTCTGTATCTCTGACTTCCTGCCTGTATCTCTCTAACTTCCTACCTGTATCTTTAAATTCCTGCCTGTATCTCTAAATTCCTGCCTGTATCTCTAACGTCCTGCCTGTATCTCCAATTTCCTGCCTGTATCTCTAACTACCTGCCTGTATCTCTAACGTCCTGCCTGTATCTCTAAATTCCTGCCTGTATCTCTAAATTCCTGCCTGTATCTCTAACTTCCTGCATGTAACTCTAACGTCCTGCCTGTATCTCTAACGTCCTGCCTGTATCTCTAACATCCTGCCTGTATCTTTAAATTCCTGCCTGTATCTCTAACATCCTGCCTGTATCTTTAAATTCCTGCCTGTATCTCTAACGTCCTGCCTGTACTGTATCTCTAAATTCCTGCCTGTATCTCCAACTTCCTGCCTGTATCTCTAACTTCCTGTCTGTATCTCTAACGTCCTGCCTGTATCTCTAAATTCCTGCCTGTATCTCTAACATCCTGCCTGTATCTCTAACTTCCTATCTGTATCTCTGACTTCCTGCCTGTATCTCTCTAACTTCCTACCTGTATCTCTAAATTCCTGCCTGTATCTCTAAATTCCTGCCTGTATCTCTAACTTCCTGCCTGTATCTCTAACTTCCTGCCTGTATCTCTAACGTCCTGCCTGTATCTCTAACGTCCTGCCTGTATCTCTAACATCCTGCCTGTATCTTTAAATTCCTGCCTGTATCTCTAACATCCTGCCTGTATCTTTAAATTCCTGCCTGTATCTCTAACTTCCTGCCTGTATCTCTAACGTCCTGCCTGTATCTCTAACATCCTGCCTGTATCTCTAACGTCCTGCCTGTATCTCTAACATCCTGCCTGTATCTCTAGCTTCCTGCCTGTATATCCAACTTCCTGCCGGTATTTGTAACTTCTTGCCTGTATCTCTTAATGTCCTGCCTTTATCTCTAACTTCCTACCTGTATCTCTAGCTTCCTGCCTGTATCTCTAACGTCCTGCCTGTATCTCTAAATTCCTGCCTGTATCTCTAACATCCTGCCTGTATCTCTAACTTCCTATCTGTATCTCTGACTTCCTGCCTGTATCTCTCTAACTTCCTACCTGTATCTCTAAATTCCTGCCTATATCTCTAAATTCCTGCCTGTATCTCTAACTTCCTGCCTGTATCTCTAACGTCCTGCCTGTATCTCTAACGTCCTGCCTGTATCTCTAACATCCTGCCTGTATCTTTAAATTCCTGCCTGTATCTCTAACATCCATGCCTGTATCTTTAAATTCCTGCCTGTATCTCTAACTTCCTGCCTGTATCTCTAACGTCCTGCCTGTATCTCTAACATCCTGCCTGTATCTCTAACGTCCTGCCTGTATCTCTAACATCCTGCCTGTATCTCTAGCTTCCTGCCTGTATATCCAACTTCCTGCCTGTATTTGTAACTTCTTGCCTGTATCTCTTAATGTCCTGCCTGTATCTCTAACTTCCTACCTGTATCTCTAGCTTCCTGCCTGTATCTCTAGCTTCCTGTCTGTATCTCTAGCTTCTTGCCTGCATATCCAACTTCCTGCCTGTATCTCTAACGTCCTGCCTGTATCTCTAACTTCCTGCCTGGATATCCAACTCCCTGCCTGTATCTCTAACTTCCTGCCTGTATCTCTAACAACCTGCCTGTATCTCTAACTTCCTGCCTGTACCTATAAATTCCTGCCTGTATCTCTAACTTCCTGCCTGTATCTCTAACTTCCTGCCTGTATCTCTAACTTCCTGCCTGTATCTCTAACTTCCTGCCTGTATCTCTAACTTCCTGCCTGTATCTCTAACGTCCTGCCTGTATCTCTAACTTCCTGCCTGTATCTCTAACTTCCTGCCTGTATCTCTAACTTCCTGCCTGTATCTCTAACGTCCTACCTGTATCTCTAACATCCTGCCTGTATCTCTAACTTCCTGCCTGTATCTCTAACATCCTGCCTGTATCTCTAACTTCCAGCCTGTATCTCTAACTTCCTGCCTGTATATCCAACTTCCTGCCTGTATCTCCAACTTCCTGCCTGTATCTCTAACTTACTGCCTGTATCTCTAACTTCCTGCCTGTATCTCTAACTTCCTGCCTGTATCTCTAACGTCCTGCCTGTATCTCTAACTTCCTGCCTGTATCTCTAACTTCCTGCCTGTATCTCTAACGTCCTGCCTGTATCTCCATTTTCCTGCCTGTATCTCTAACTTCCTGCCTGTATCTCTAACGTCCTGCCTGTATCTCTAACTTCCTGCCTGTATCTCTAACTTCCTGCCTGTATCTCTAACGTCCTGCCTGTATCTCTAACTTCCTGCCTGTATCTCTAACTTCCTGCCTGTATCTCTAACGTCCTGCCTGTATCTCTAACTTCCTGCCTGTATCTCTAACTTCCTGCCTGTATCTCTAACGTCCTGCCTGTATCTCTAACTTCCTGCCTGTATCTCTAACGTCCTGCCTGTATCTCTAACTTCCTGCCTGTATCTCTAACTTCCTGCCTGTATCTCTAACTTCCTGCCTGTATCTCTAACTTCCTGCCTGTATCTCTAACTTCCTGCCTGTATCTCTAACTTCCTGCCTGTATCTCTAACTTCCTGCCTGTATCTCTAACTTCCTGCCTGTATCTCTAACTTCCTGCCTGTATCTCTAACTTCCTGCCTGTATCTCTAACTTCCTGCCTGTATCTCTAACTTCCTGCCTGTATCTCTAACTTCCTGCCTGTATCTCTAACTTCCTGCCTGTATCTCTAACTTCCTGCCTGTATCTCTAACTTCCTGCCTGTATCTCTAACTTCCTGCCTGTATCTCTAACTTCCTGCCTGTATCTCTAACGTCCTGCCTGTATCTCTAACTTCCTGCCTGTATCTCTAACTTCCTGCCTGTATCTCTAACGTCCTGCCTGTATCTCTAACTTCCTGCCTGTATCTCTAACTTCCTGCCTGTATCTCTAACTTCCTGCCTGTATCTCTAACTTCCTGCCTGTATCTCTAACTTCCTGCCTGTATCTCTAACTTCCTGCTTGTATCTCTAACTTCCTGCCTGTAACTCTAACTTCCTGCCTGTATCTCTAACTTCCTGCCTGTGGCTGTGTCTCAATTCAGGGGCTGCATCCTCATGAGGACCCAGCCTAGCTGGGCCGAGTAGGCCACGCACTCACAAGGCCGGGTGGGCTGAGCGAAACTGCTGAAATGGGACGGTCTAGCCTTCAGGTTTGCCGGCCTTGAAGTGGGTGGGGCGTTCTCTTGAAATGGGTGGGAAGTTCTTGTGTGCGCGCTTGGTGTGTGTGTGTGTGGAAAGAGAAGGGACGCCGCTAAAATATATTACTAAACTGAATACATGTATATACTGTATAGTGTTTCTGAGTTTACTGTTTGTTAAGAACGAGGGGCGATCTGTTAAAACCCAGAGTGGACCTATGAAAAGCAAGTTGTCCAGTAGCTCAACTTGTTAAGCATCCCACGATTGGCGCAGAGATACTTTTCTCGAAGCTGGTTCGAATCTCACTCGGTACGGTTAAAACTTATTTTACGTTTGTCTTTTATTGGATAAAAAAATGAGGACTGAGATTAAAAAGAAGGAGTTTGTGAAACTCCTTCTTTTTTTTATCCAATAAAAGACAAACGTAAAATAAGTTTTAACCGTACCGAGTGAGATTCGAACCAGCTTCGAGAAAAGTATCTCTGCGCCAATCGTGGGATGCTTAACCGGTTGAGCTACTGAACAACTTGCCGTCCATAGGTCCACTCTGAGTTTTAACAGATCGCCCCTTGGAAAATAATCTGATTTGTAATCAGTTCTTCAAAAACAGTAAACTCAGAAACACTAATATATATTCAGCTAACACGTTTTTTTTGTCGTTTCTGTAGTTAAATTTTAATGAGATATATTTGCGCTGAGGTTGTTTGAAATGACTAAATAAAGGTTGAATGAATATTCGCGCTGAGGTTGTTGTCAGAACGAGCTGATGACTCAACAACACGCAGCAGCCCCGACCCTGCACGCAGAAAGTCCCCCCCCCCCGCAAAATCTCTGCTGGCGCTATGAATTCTGGGATAGCCTCCGTCTTGAAGGTTCCACGAATGCATCCTTCGATTTCGGCAGGAAGTAGGCCGCATTCCTCGGCCGCATGAGGAGGAGTCTTCGAATTGGGACAGTCCTCCGCGCGGGGCAATGACGTATGCGGCCGACAAATGCGCACTCATGAGGATGCAGCCCCTGAATTGAGACACAGCCTGTATCTCTAACTTCCTTCCTGTATCTCTAGCTTCCTGCCTGTATCTCTAACGTCCTGCCTGTATCTCTAAATTCCTGCCTGTATCTCTAACATCCTGCCTGTATCTCTAACTTCCTGCCTGTATCTCTAACTTCCTGCCTGTATCTCTAACTTCCTTCCTGTATCTCTAACTTCCTTCCTGTATCTCTAACTTCCTTCCTGTATCTCTAACTTCCTGCCTGTATCTCTAACTTCCTGCCTGTATCTCTAACTTCCTGCCTGTATCTCTAACTTCCTGCCTGTATCTCTAACTTCCTGCCTGTATCTCTAACTTCCTGCCTGTATCTCTAACTTCCTGCCTGTATCTCTAACTTCCTGCCTGTATCTCTAACTTCCTGCCTGTATCTCTAACTTCCTGCCTGTATCTCTAACTTCCTGCCTGTATCTCTAACTTCCTGCCTGTATCTCTAACTTCCTGCCTGTATCTCTAACTTCCTGCCTGTATCTCTAACTTCCTGCCTGTATCTCTAACTTCCTGCCTGTATCTCTAACTTCCTGCCTGTATCTCTAACTTCCTGCCTGTATCTCTAACTTCCTGCCTGTATCTCTAACTTCCTGCCTGTATCTCTAACTTCCTGCCTGTATCTCTAACTTCCTGCCTGTATCTCTAACTTCCTGCCTGTATCTCTAACTTCCTGCCTGTATCTCTAACTTCCTGCCTGTATCTCTAACTTCCTGCCTGTATCTCTAACTTCCTGCCTGTATCTCTAACTTCCTTCCTGTATCTCTAACTTCCTGCCTGTATCTCTAACTTCCTGCCTGTATCTCTAACTTCCTTCCTGTATCTCTAACTTCCTGCCTGTATCTCTAACTTCCTGCCTGTATCTCTAACTTCCTGCCTGTATCTCTAACTTCCTGCCTGTATCTCTAACTTCCTGCCTGTATCTCTAACTTCCTGCCTGTATCTCTAACTTCCTGCCTGTATCTCTAACTTCCTTCCTGTATCTCTAACTTCCTGCCTGTATCTCTAACTTCCTGCCTGTATCTCTAACTTCCTTCCTGTATCTCTAACTTCCTTCCTGTATCTCTAACTTCCTTCCTGTATCTCTAACTTCCTGCCTGTATCTCTAACTTCCTGCCTGTATCTCTAACTTCCTGCCTGTATCTCTAACTTCCTGCCTGTATCTCTAACTTCCTGCCTGTATCTCTAACTTCCTTCCTGTATCTCTAACTTCCTTCCTGTATCTCTAACTTCCTTCCTGTATCTCTAACTTCCTGCCTGTATCTCTAACTTCCTGCCTGTATCTCTAACTTCCTGCCTGTATCTCTAACTTCCTGCCTGTATCTCTAACTTCCTGCCTGTATCTCTAACTTCCTGCCTGTATCTCTAACTTCCTGCCTGTATCTCTAACTTCCTGCCTGTATCTCTAACTTCCTTCCTGTATCTCTAACTTCCTGCCTGTATCTCTAACTGCCTGTAAGTGTCATGTTGCTGGCAGTAACAGGAGTCATTATGATGGGTCTCAGTCTTCAGCTGGACCTGACACTCGTGTCTTCAGATCCAGATCCAGTGGTGTTAAAGACACGTGTGCCACCACAGGCTGGTTTCACTCCACACGCCTCTGACAGACAGACGGATGATTGCACAAATGATTGAGGCTTAAGTAGATGGAGCGACAGGAAGACGGACGTCAGAACGTGCTGGAGTGAAGCTAAATGGAAGAAGGAAGCAGGTGATGGATGTCTGAACAGAGTGAGTGGAATAAGAAGGAGGTGAAGGAGTGACAGCGCTCGTCAGCATGGAAACATAAAAAGGGGGTTAATGGAAGGAGAGCAGATGCTGAATTATGAACGTGCACACTTGGAGGTTTAGGAGTCAAGTGTGCACCGTTTGTTCAGATGAGAGCAAACAGCTTCAAGATGGTTCTGAAGCTTTAAAACTGAAATGTGTTTGGGAGTCTTTGAGGGTGAATAATTGAAATAAAATCCAAAAGTCTAATATTTGGCTGTTTGCTCTCGTCCCTTTGGTCTTTGTACGTCATGGTTCAAATCTTTCTAAATCTAAATGTATCACATTCGTATAGAATTACTTCTTCATCCGTTTCATCCTGCGTGTTTTCATTTTGTTTTTTCCAGATTTTCTCTTGACAAAAAACAACTTTTCCCACTGTTTTTTTTTATTTTTTGCGTTGCTGCAAGTCGCTCGTCTCTGGTAAAGCCTTGAAAACAACGTCGTGCACGATGTAAAGCAAAGTGTCCAGATGTCTCCTCAGTCTCTGTTGAGAAGGACTCTCAGCTACTACCACATCAAATCCTGGCTCAATATCATGAAATTTAACTGAATCAGAACCATTTTGTGGCTGTGGCGTCCGTCTTGTCTTAGGTTGAACGTTCCCTGATTTTCATTAAAAACCCTCCACTGGTTCATGAGATATTTTGCTAACAGACAAAAACAGAGAGAGGCCAGCAGTCAATACATACTTTGTATTTTTAATTTACATCATTGCATTTGTTTCTATTTTATTTGATTGTATTTATTAATTTTTTAAGCAATACAGGTAGTCCCCGGGTTACGACGGTCTCGAGTTACGACGTTTCGCGGTTAAGAATAATAATAATAATAATTAATTCAATTTATAATGCACTTTTCATTACTGAAAATCTCAAAGTGCTACACATATATTGAATGCTACACACTTTCATAAACCGGTGGCGGCAGACTACCATGCAAGGTGCTTTCCAGTCCTACCGGGAGCAACTCGGGGTTAAGTGTCTTGCCCAAGGACACAACGACACATGGTGCGGGTCCCGGGAGTCGAACCGCCAACTTTCCGATCAGGAGACGACTGCCCTTACCACTACACCACGGCCGCCCAAGAACGCCTCCCATTGAAAAGCATTGCTTCAAGTTACGCCGTTTATGCGCCTTTACAGCAGGAGCTGAAATGAAATTTAGGGGAGCTTGAAACTTACACGAGGGTGGGGGGTTTCCACTGACGCGCTCAGTGAAACCTTACAGGGGCAGGCAGCAGGCAGACCGGAGCAGACGGAGGAAGAAATGACCAGCTCCCAGTAAGAAATTAACACTTTTTCCTTCATTATGGCTCCTAAATGTATGTTTTTTGATAATTATGTAGGGTACTGTGTTAGGATAGGCTAAGTGCTTGGTAAAAATACAGTACTGTATGTATGAGGTGCTGTTTGGACGTATTTTCCGACTTACGATGATTTTCGTGTTACGAACGGGCGTAGGAACGGAACTCCGTCGTAAGTCGGGGACTACCTGTACTTCAGTCAACCTGTTGTTTTTACGGGTGCCATGGGAAGAAAATCTCTTCTCCACGTAATTCAGGCATAGCTTCACCTTCTTTATTCTAAAGGTCAAATAAAAGCTGTTGTTTCTGAACCAGGGGCACCGTATGGGGGGTAAAAGTTGGTACAATTCCAAGGGCCCTTGACTGACAGGGGCCCCAGATTGGCCTTTTTTTGTTTTTTTCATGGTGTGGTGGGACCCTGATAATAATACATTAATGGCAGTAGCTTTGTTTTTACTTGTTTTAACAGTAAAACTTAAATATTATCTCTCCCAGACCAAAAAGCAAACATCCTCATATTTAACAAACACCCCCACCCCCCTGTATCTGCATGAAATGGTATGTTCCTAGCTGCTTTAGCTCACTTGACGCTGCTGGTGTTACTTTGCAGTCAGAGGATGACAGAGTAACAACAAACATGCTGCCCAGAAAAATCGTAAAATCAGGCTGTCAAAAAAGGAAAGAGAAAAAAGAAAAGGAAGACAGACAAAGGAAAGGGTGTCGATTTGTAACACAGTTTTTCCCCAAGAGAGGTGGGTAGAGATGTGCGTGATTATCAACCTGTTCGCTAGCTTAGCCTCCATTTCACGATGGCATATTATGCCATCAGTTTGAGTGTGCAGTATGTTACCACTGATTTGAGAGCAGATATATGAACTAACAATAATTTGAAGCGTGTTTGCGTTCAGAACACATGCGCACGCCACGCTTGCTCGTCGTGTCTCTGCCGGCGGCGGGGCTCCTCGTTTTTTTTTTTTTTTAAATCTTGCTTTAAATAGTGAATTGCATACTCTATGCAGACGGTTGCATGTACAATTCACTAACAGTAAATATTGTGCTAGTACCAGAAGGGCCGGATTTAGGAGGATGGGGGCCCCTGGGCTTGAGTCATCTTGGGGCCCATATATATATACCG
>JBBPBX010007353.1:8203-27065 GCA_038048925.1 Garcialebias charrua
TTCAGCGATTTGTAGACAATGTAGACAACAGCAGATGATGTTGAGGAAGCTTTCAAATCAACAGACATGTGACCTATTATTTATAATAAAGGTTGAAAAATATTGCCATCCCTCCCAATCCCTCCCCAGAAAAATAAAAATAAAATAATAAAATAAAAGTAAACATATAAAACCATTTTTCCCACCCCTTACTTGCACTCGGCCCTTCCCCAAACGAAGGAACTGTGCAGACTCACACAAGGGTCAGTAGAAAACTTATCCTTACAGCCAAATAGCACCACAACAACACAAAAAGAGAGAGAGAAAAAAAAAACACTCCTGTACTAGTCGACTCCCACAGAACTAGCAAAATGAAAAGAAGATTTAAAATATATAATAGGCACTAATCTAGGAGAACGAGTACTCTATAAGAAAACATTGAATAATAATAATAAAGTTCCCCAAATGTGAAACAAAGCATACTAATTCTAATTCTAAACATTGAATAATAATAATAAAGTTCCCCAAATGTAAAACAAAGCATACTAATTATAATTCTAAACATTGAATGATAATAATAAAGTTCCCCAAATGTAAAACAAAGCCTCCTAATTATAATTCTAAACATTCAATAATACTACTAACGTTCCCCAAATGTGAAACAAAGCATACTAATTATAATTCTAAACATTGAATAATAATACTAACATTCCCCAAATGTGAAACAAAGCCTACTAATTATAATTCTCATTTGGTAATCGACCCAATGTAGATTTTAGCCTCATCGGGGGAGGTGAAGACCCGCATAGTTCCATCTTAAGTGATCCGTAGCCGGGCCGGATGGAGAAAGCCGAACCGAACCCCCTCAATGTCGCAAAGCTGGCGGCGGCACTCCGTGAAGGCCGCCCGCACTCGGGCCGTTCTGGTAGTATAGTCTGGGAAAACGAAGATAGTTATACCGTTCACTTTGACCCGCTGGAGCTCCCTTGCCTTCGCCAGGATTTTAACACAGTCAGTGTAGTAATGCAGCTTAGCTACGATGGGGCGAGGGCGTTCGCCTGCCTTTGGTTTAGGGATTGGAATGTGGTGAGCGCGATCCAGCAGCAGCTCCTCCGCGAAACCGAAGGCCTCCTTTAGCAACCGAGAGAATGCCGCCGTCGTAACCAATAAAAAGTCATCCTCCAGGACACCGATGATGCGGATGTTCTGACGTCGAGACCAGGACGCCAAGTCATCACACTTATCCTCCAGCTGTGCCACCGTTTTAGTAAGGCTGTCGACTTTTTTCTGGAGACTAACAATGTCGTCAGTGCATGTGGACACGGATTTCTCCACCTCAGCAACAGTTAGCTTTAGCCCCATAAAACTTTCCTGCACCGCAGCTAGGCCAGATGATAGTTCCTTTTTGAAGGATAACAGCTCGGCTTTAATCGAAGAGAGACTTTCACCAAGAACAGTATGAAACTCTGCTTTAAGTGTAGCTGTAAAGTCCTCTTGGAGAGCCATAAGTAGCTCCTTTTTAACGTTGTTGATGTCACAAATTGCAGCGGCCTGGGCCGCTGCTTCAGACGAACGAGATGACTCAACACAGGTTGGGGTCTCACCGCGAGGAGCAGGCCGCAGGTGAGTCTGGATCGAACTTCCTCCTTTAGCAGGCTTTGGTGGCATTTTAGTGACCGAACAAAAGGATTGTGTTAAATGTGTAGATTACCTATAGTTTGCGGTCAAAGTCGACGAAAAAGTGCCAGGTAATAGTCGGAAAAAAGGCTAACTCTGTAGGAGCGCACCTAGACACAACTTACTCCACCGCCATTCAGCCGGAAGTCCGTTTTCATTGCTTTCTGATATTGACGCCAACTCTCTTTTAGTATTTGAAAAGAGACCTGCAGCCTGTCTTTTCTCCATTTGCGCTCCGCCCTCCTGCCCTGCTGCCTAACGGCCTTGGTGACGTCATTCAGCCAAGGTTCAGATCTGAGTTTCGATTTTCTAATTGTTGCTACAGCTATCCCAGCTGTCAGTCTCAGAATGTTTTTTAAGAATGTTGACACAGCAATCACATGATAGTATTGTTCTTTAACATTTGACTCGAGTGCACCCCTTATATTATTCCAAAAGTTTTATCTCAGTGATACATCAGCTGATCTGAACCAGATTTATTGTGCTTCATCAATAGGCACTTCAAGACATATTGGTATTGTTGATTTATGACCTCACTTAAGCCCTACCCACTCAGACAAGAAAGTGATGATTATTGGTGACTCTTCCTGCTTTAGACTGTGTAAGCTATAAGACTGAAACTGTATTAGCTAACTGTTGATTACCACACATGACATGTTGAAAAGTCTGAAGGAAGTGCTTGTCAAACATTTGTAAAATCCACAGATTTGATCAGAGGAGTACCAAAATCAGTATGATCGATCATTACCCACCCCTTGAACAGGAATCCATGATAATTGGTCAAAAGCCTCTACAGCATCCCCTAGAATATTTTAAAATCTCAGCCCCAAGCCACTTTTGGACAAATTTTTCTGAAACTTGGTGAACATCTGTATCTTCTCAGGACCTACTTTGTACAAAAAAGTCTCTTGAAGCCCTGGTCCTAAACCAACAAGAAATCTGTCATTTTGGGTCAAAGGGTAACTTTTTGGCGTTTCTACTTGCAGACTTTAACGAACTCCTCCTAGGGATTTTGAGCGATTGCCTTCAAACTTGGTTAATATGCCCTTAACACATTGATAACTAAAAGTTATCAAAAGCTTGCAATTTCGTATATGTTAAAGGGGCGTGGCCAGGTCTCAAAGTTGTGCTTCATGCCATAAATTTCAAAACATTGAAAGACCGAAATGCAACAAACTTGGCTTGAGTCATCCCTGTTGGATGCCCGATGATCCTTTGTGGTCATGTTTTGACGTCATCAAAGCCCCGACCCCTCACAACAGGAAGTCACTTTTTTAACTTGGAATGCTCCTTCTCTGACAACCTTGAACTAATCAGGATGATCCTATGTTAGAAGACATATAATAAGTTGGTATGAATTACTTTAAATTACAAACAGTTTTCCCTGGAGGATGTGGACGTGGCGATGTGACGATCTCAGATGTGACGCCGTCACCATACGTTTGGTTCTAAATTCCACAGATTTGAACCGAGGTGCACCAAAATCGCTACGATCGATCATTATCCACTACTTCAACAGGCACCCATGATAAGTGGCCAATACCCTCCACAGTGTCCCCTACATTATTACTACAGTTGTATCTCTGTGATACATCATCCGATCTGCATGAGATTTAGTGTGCTTCATCACTGAGCACTTCTACATAGGTTGATATTGTGGTTTAACATATGACTCCAGTGCGACCCCTACATTATTCAAACTGTTATATCTCATTGATAGATCACCTGATCTGTTCCAGATTTATTGTGCGTCATCTGTGGGTACTGAAAAAACACATTGGTGTGGTTGATTAAAATTTCACTCCAGTGCACCCCTACATTATTCCAACACTTACAGATCAGTGAGATATCATCCAATATGCATCACATTTATTGTACATCATCAGTGAGCACTTCTACACACATTTCTATTGTTATTTCACTCTTGACTCCAGTGCACCCCCTACATAATTCAAACTGTTATATGTTAATGATAGACCATCCGATCTGTTACAGATTTATGGTGCATCATCTGTGTGCACTTCTAAAGTAAACACATTGATATGGTTATATAACATTTGACTCCAGTGCGCCCCCTACATTACTCCAACAGTTACAGATCAGTGATACATCAAACGATCTGCACCAGATTTATTGTGCTTCATCAGTGAGCACTTTTAGACACATTGGTATTGTGGTTGAAAATTTTACTCCAGTGCACCCCCAATCTCAGTGATACATAATCCCATCCGCACCAGATTTTTTGTACTAGATCACTGAGCACTTCGAGACAAAATGGTATTGTGGATCCATGATATTACTTAAGCCCCGCCCACTCACACAAGAAACTCGATTATTGGGTGACTCTTCCAGCTTTGTCCTATGTAACATATAAGACTGAAATTGTATTCGCTAACTGTTCATTACCACATATGACATGTTGAAAAGCCTAACGGAAATGTTCATCAAACATTCGCCACAAAACAGGAAATCCCAAAAACTCCTGTCTGGAAAGTCGCATTTCAGCCAAACTTGGAAGGCTTACAACTGGACTCGTACTGATATGGGCAGAGTGCGCATTCTGGTGGACACGTGCGAGAATGGAATGGGAGCGTTCACCAATGCGACCGGGAGGCGTTGCTGGAGCTCCTGAGCTCGCAGGTGATATAGATGATTTGGCAAATGCACACCCTGGCGAACGGGTGCGGGATAGGCACGAGAGCGTTCGAGATAGCGACTGGGCGGATTAGTTGGAGCTCCGGCAGTCGCCACAATAAGGCCAGAGCAGCACTTTGCTGCGAGGTCCTCAATGTTGCTTGCAACTTTAATTAAAAATTGTTGTTTTAAGCTTTTAGGAAAAAAAAGTGCTATTTTTATCAGGCATTTCTCTTTTAGTGCTTTGTTATGTACTTTGTGGTGCACCTTAAGAGGGTGAGTGTTTTTAAACATTCACTGTTGTGTTTATGTTGGCTACAGCCTGTTGTAATTCGTGCCGCCTACTGAGAAACACCTTTTTTTTTTACCCAGCCTTTAATCAGGCTTGATTGGTTAGGGCTACTGCATCACCTGATGAAGCTCCCTTTAAAAGCCTAAGGCTGAAAGCTATGAGGTGTGGAGGTTTGGTGAAGAGAAGCAAATCTTCTAGTGAAGTAAAAATAATCTGTGAAGCAGATTGTTGGAACCAGGGGTGTTCTCTGTCCGTCCTGGCCATGTGGTGAGTACTCCAGAAGGAAGTTATGTTTGAGCTAAGGCTCTAGGGTTCTGGTGCTGTCTAACAGCCCATGTGTTGAGCAAGGATTGCTCGTGTGAGCTCTAACTAGAGCTATGTGTTGGAGCAGGAGTTGCTCGTGAGGACTCTGTAGAGAGTGTGTGTTGGGAGCACTGTTAGTGCGTGTATGACCTAGTTTTACTGAGAGGTGAGGACTCTGGTTTAGTCTAGAGTAAAGTTAGTGCTTGTGTGACCTCTAGTTTTACTGAGAGGTGAGGACTCTGGTTTAGTCTAGAGTAAAGTATGTGTTATGTGATCTCTAGTCTTACTGGGAGATGAGGACTTAAGCTTCTGAGGCTTAAGTGTGTTTTACTTTGCTACTTAGAGAGCTGTGAAGTCGTGTCTGTCTGTAGGACAGCTATTGTTTTTTCCTCATTATTTTTATAACTTTCTATGATCTAGTGGGCTTGGTAGTCCTGTTTTCGCTTTTGTTTATATTTAGGACTGGTGTTTTTGTACAGGTAGGCCGTGGTTTGGACCAGCTTCGACGGCCCTTTATAGGGTTGGCCTGGTCTGGCTGCGTTATTTTAAGTTTTGCCAACTCATCTGATCCACCTTTCAGTTGCCACTTTGTTTTTGTTCCTGACGTGGGGCGCCAGAAGAAGGACGGTGGGCTTTAGTCCTGAGGAAGCTGCCTGAGAGGACCTCGCCAGCGACTGAAGTTCCTTAGTTTAGTTTAATAAACGTTATATTTAAACCTTTATCTTGTGTACTATGTCCTCTAAATATGTCTCTGGCCTACGGGTCATAACATATTTAATGGGGGCTTGTCGTGCGATGACTAGAATGAGCTAGTTTTGTTGATACAATGTTTGTGAATAGCTTTGTGCTATGTTTCGGTGCGTGTTATACAGAATACAGCTAATGTACCTGTGGTGCTGGATTTAGGTTGGACAATTCGATTGTTCATATCTATTCGGGACTCATCTAAACATGATTTCTTAAGTTTTGTCACCTCATGTTTGTTGAGGACTTGTTTTCAGCAGTTTAAAGCTGGCTGAAGATTCTCTTTGGAGCTACTGATTGTGTTGAGTGCTATCAGCTGTACGTGCTGTTACTGCTGGTGGTGCGTTCAGGCGCAGTAGGGCATTTGTGTCATTTGTGTTTTGGATTATTGTGGTCTGTGTAGCACGTTTTTGGTGGTGAGCTGTTTGGTGAGCTATTTAAAAAAATGTTATTTACATTTTTGGGCACTAGTGGCCTTTATTGGAGAGGGAGAGGTCGAAACGGAAGAGAGGGGGGGAGACAGCACAGAATGGAGCTCGTCGGGTCTGGGATGTGAACTTGCGACACCTGTGGAGAGGCGAAAGCCTCAATCATATGTGCCGCCCGCTTATCTCCCTGCGCCACAGCGGCGGCACAGGTGAGCTATTTAAAAACCGTTTTTTTGTTCACAACCATGGCGTTTGATTTGAGGAGATTTATTGAACATCTCTCGGTGTAGGTCTTTGCAAAATGCACGAGCGAACAAATGTTGTGTGTGGCAGATCACTTTAAAATTTATATTAGAAGCCATGTTCATGAAAGACATTTTGCGGGTGATCTGCTGGCTAAATTACTTATGCTTGGGATTCTTCCCGAGATAGATGATCAAGAGCGTCTGAAGAAAAAGGAGGTGGAAAATGGAGCTAATATAAGAAAGAAAGAGCTTGAAGATCAAATAAGGAAAGAGAAAGAGCTTATCTTAGAGCAGCTCGAAACTGCCCGAAGAGAAATAAAGATTAAACATCAAGCTTTTTCAAAAGAAAAAGAGCTTGAACTACAGTCTTTTTTGAAGGGAAAAAGAGCTTGAACAACAAAGACTTCAAGCTGCCTTGGATGAGAAGAAACGTCTTTTGGAGAAAGAAAGATTGGAGTTGCAGAGAGAGTTGGAGCAAGAAAGATTGGAGTTGCAAAGAGAGTTAAAGCTCCATGCTGAACAAAGGGGGGAAAAAAACGTTTGTGTCCCTCTGCGTGTTATCCAAAGGTGACAACAGTGCCTTGCTCTCAAGCAGGTGAGCCTCTCACACATCCATAGGAGGGGGCGCCTCACGAACGTCAACAGGAGGAGGAGAAAGAAAAAGATGACATCGACTTGGGTGACAGTTTTTTATTGTTGTTTAAAACTGAACATATCCTAATTGAGTCAGGACATGAGGACCTGAAGAACTCAGAGGAGGTGGATTCACACATGACCATTCCTCCTGTTCCACTGTGTCCAGTTTCAGCCAGTACAGAAAACAAGGAAAGACTGTTGCTGGATGATGTGGGACCGTTGACTAAAAGTGCAGCAGAAAATACATTTTTACTGACTGTGAGACCTGAAATGCTACAGCCTTATATTGAACATGTTGACCAGGATGCTGTGTTTGTTAACCCTCTCTACTGTGTTTACAGTGTGGCTGATAACAGAGCTGTTGCAACTGACACGGGGGTGCTGTCCGGTGGAGAAAATGAGGAGGACAGATTCCCTCTGGCTGTCAAGAAAAGAATCCACTCTCACACTGGCATCACTAAATAGGGTGTTGGTATTTGTTTGGTGTATGTTGCAAAACAAAAGCTTTACAGGGTAGATCCAAACAAGCGTCGCCTGTTTGGCTTCAGAACATTTTAAAGTGACATGTTGTTTTTTATGCTAGCGGTTTAACGGACTAATTGCTGTTTTATGAAAGTTGAAAGATAATGTTTTAGTCCGTTTGAGTGATGTGGACCGCTACATTTTTAACCTCTAATGTCCTGTTTTTTTTGTATGCGTGGATGTGAGATGTTTCACCCAAACATCCACATCACCCCCATACAAAATAACTTGCGATGTGGGTGTTATGTACTCTGTGCTACACCTTAAGAGGGTGAGTGTTTTTAAACATTCATTGTTTTGTTTATGTTGGTTGCAACCTACTGTAATTCCTATAGCCTGCTGAGAAGCACCTTTTCTTTACCCAGCCTTTAATCAGGCTTGATTGGTTAGGGCTGTTGCATCACCTGCTGAAGCTCCCTTTAAAAGCCTGAGGCTGAGAGCTATGAGGTGCGGAGGTTTGGTGAAGAGAAGCAGAGCTTCTAGTGAAGTGAGAAGAATCTGTGGAGCAGATTGTTGGGGTGTTCTCCGTCCATCCTGGTTGTGTGGGGAGTACTCCAGAAGGGAGTTATGTTTGAGCTAAGGCTCTAGAGTTTTGGTGCTGTCTAACAGCCCATGTGTTGAGCAAGGATTGCTTGTGTGAGCTCTAACTAGAGCTGTGTGTTGGAGCAGGAGTTGCTCGTGAGGTCTCTATAGGGAGTGTGTGTTGGGAGCACTGTTAGTGCTTGTATGACCTCTAGTTTTACTGAGAGGTGAGGACTCTGGTTTAGTCTAGAGTAAAGTTAGTGCTTGTATGACCTCTAGTTTTACTGAGAGGTGAGGACTCTGGTTTAGTCTAGAGTAGTGTATGTTGTGTGATCTCTAGTCTTACTGGGAGATGAGGACTTAAGCTTCTGAGGCTTAAGTGTGTTTTACTTTGCTGCTTAGAGAGCTGTGAAGTCATGTCTGTCTGTAGGACAACTATTGTGTTTTTTCCTCATTATTTTTATAACTTTCTATGATCAGGTGGGCTTAGTAGTCCTGTTTTCGCTTTTGTTTATATTTAGAACTGGTGTTTTTGTACAGGTAGGCCGTGGTTTGGACCAGCTTCGACGGCCTTGTACAGGGTTGGCCTGGTCTGGCTGCGTTATTTTAAGTTTGGCCAGCTCATCT
Organism: Garcialebias charrua; assembly: GCA_038048925.1. Classification (NCBI taxonomy): domain Eukaryota; kingdom Metazoa; phylum Chordata; class Actinopteri; order Cyprinodontiformes; family Rivulidae; genus Garcialebias; species Garcialebias charrua. Next base: position 16,813 of record JBBPBX010007353.1, read on the forward strand.
GATCCACCTTTCAGTTGCCACTTTGTTTTTGTTCCTGACGTGGGGCGCCAGAAGAAGGACGATAGGTTCCAGTCCCGAGGAAGCTGCCTGAGAGAACCTCGCCAGCGACCGAAGTTCCTTAGTTTAGTGTAATAAACTTTTTATTTAAATCTTTTTCTTGTGTCCTAAGTCCCCTAAATATGTTTCTGGCCTACGGGTCGTAACATGCTTAGTGAGTGTTTATTTTATTTTTTAGCTAGTGTTTTGCTACTTTTATTCTTAGGGTTTTGCTACTTTTGAAGCTAGTGTTTTGCTTTTTGATAGCATTTTGCTATTTGTAAATTTTCGCTAGCATTTTGCTTTTAGATAAAGTTTAGCTAATTTTACTTGTTAGCTAACCTTTGGCTATTTGTAGTAAGTGTTATGATAATTTAAGTCTTTAGCTAGCTCTTTGCTACATTTAGCTTTCATCTCAGTTTTATTGTCTTTAACGTTTGCTCTGCGTTTTTACAGAATGTCATTTCTGAAGTTATGGGGTAAACATCCACAGGAGAGGCGTCAGATTAGATGTGCTCTTCAGCTGAAGGTTCGTTAACCTGCAGGCTGTGTGTACCTTCATGGAGAGCAGGCGGGTCAGGTAGATCTCGGGGATGGCCTTGGCCCTCTCTCTCTCCCTCAGGCTCCCTCGTCTGTGTTTGGGCAGCTCAGGCTCCTCGCTGGCTTTCACCAGGTGCCACAGCTTCACTCCTCCTTCATCGGCGTCCTCCAGCATTGGAGTCTCTGCTCAAACATTCATAGGGTTCAGCACTCAGCAGACCACTGCTCCCTGCCCACCTTCACACTCAGACATCCTGAACACAACAGCAGAGGAACTCACTTTCTCCAGCCATGTAGTCATGGTTGTCGTGGTGGATACTTCTGGTGTGGCGAGAAACCAGAGCTACTGTAGCACCATCTGGGACCTGATAAGCAGCAGAGACAGCATTTTACCTCAGATTCTGGTGTCCTCTAGCTGAGGTTCTTGTTCTCACCTTGTAATGCTGTAGGGTGTTCAGGCGTTTCCAGCTGCCCTGAACCACAGACGTTAAATCTTCATCCGACAGGATGAGATGACCTCCGACACCAGACCTCCACTCTGAACACCAGCAGAGAAAGGTTTTCATGGAAACAAGCATGTGAGTGGATTACAACACCATTGGAATGTCACTGGAAGCACAGGTCCAATTTATGAATGGCTGGGTGCATGATTTGGACATTTTCAAACACCCGGATTGTGAATATGTTGTGGTTTGAACAAATACGTTGTTTTGAGCTCCTTAATTTTACATAAATCATTAATGTACATTCTTTGAGAATCAATACACTTCTGTATGCTAGGAGTATTAAAAAGTGTTAACACGTGATTTTTAAAATACATTTTTAACTGATTTATGAAACTACTAGTCGGAAACTACAGGTAAATGGCAATTACCGGGTCCGGTACACCTAATTTTTACTACTGTGAGTTGTCTAATAACATTATGTAGAGACTTCAAATCTTCATTAAATTACTTGAGTATAATCAGTATAATATATCACTGATTCTTGAAGCTTTGGCAAAAACATGACCCAGTACAAATAGGGCTAATTTCTGTTAGACATAATAACATTATAATAAATAAATGAATCAAGGTTATCATCCAGGGGTATCCGAGATGGCCGCGCTCAGTGCAGCCGCAGCTTCACAAGTTCCCGGATCATCTCTAGCTTTTAGTAATTTTAATAGTGTTTTTGTACCTGACTCTGCGCGTTTTTTGCGGGTGAATTACAGCCGAACTGATCTGTTAAGAATCGGAGCGGATTTACCACAGGGCACAGCTGAAATCAGCAACGAACTCAAATCAGAACTCGGAAGATTGGAGCTGCTAAAAACGTCCTTCTGGAAGCAGATGCGCTCCAGGGGAAAGAAAAGGAAGCGGTGCTCTCGTGGAAAGAAGAGAGGTTGCCGTGCAGGAATTATGACGAGACTGCGGGCAGACGCTAAAACCGGTAAACCCCCGATGCCGGCTCTTTTTCTGTCTAACGTTCGCTCGCTCGACAACAAAATGGATCTACTTCGTTTGAGGGTGACCACGTCGGAGGAGATGAGAAGATGCTCCGTGCTTTGTCTTACGGAAACTTGGATCTCTGAGGAGACTCCAGACTCTGTTTACGAGCTGGACGACAGGCTCTTTTTCAGAACAGACCGGTGCACCGAGACTACGGGGAAAACGCGAGGCGGCGGTGTTTGTATTTACGTACACAAAGATTGGTGCACGAACTGTGCTGTGATAAAAAGAGCTTGTTCAGCTGCCGTGGAGTTGATCACAGTAAGGTGTCGCCCGCACTATATGCCACGTGACTATTCAGTGATCTTAATCAGCGTTATTTACATAGCCCCTGATGCTAATGCTAATGACGCCCAGGGAGAAATTCATGACTTACTCACCTCGCTGCAGTGTAAATATCCTGAGGGGCTTTTCATTGTTTGCGGGGACGTCAATCACGTTGATCTTCAAGTCTCCCTCCCAGCCTTCAATAAGAACGTCTTCACAGCTACGAGAGGAGATAAAACGCTCGACCAAGTCTTCACAAATGTAAAGGGGGCATACACGGCGAAGACACGCCCACCGCTTGGAGCTTCCGATCACGACTCTCTGATTCTGGCCCCAAGAGAACTCCCCCCACTCAGGCGCTCAAAGCCGGAACAAAGAGAAATAACAATCTGGCCTCAAGATAGTTCCCCCATGTTGAGAGACTGTTTTGAGAGGACAAACTGGTCTGTTTTCAGAGAAGCAGCCACTGATGGAAGTTCAGTGGACATGGAACTGTACGCTTCCTCAGTCCTGGGTTACATCAGTACATGCTCTGAAAATGTATCCATAAAAAAATATGTGAAATCCTACCCGAACCGGAAACCCTGGTTAAATAAAGAAGTTCACGCCTTGCTAGCAGCCAGAGACACTGCATTCAAGTCAGGAGATAAAGTGGAGCTGAGAAAGAGCAGGAATGAACTGAAGGATGGCATTAAGAAGGCCAAGGCCACGTATGCACAGAGGATCGAGGGACAGTTCACCTCACAAGACCCACGGAGCATGTGGAAGGGTATTAAATGCATAACAGATTACAAAGGCAAAAACAAACAATGCCCCAGGGACCCATCTCTGCCTGATGCCCTCAATAAGTTTTATGCACGTTTTGATGATCCAAACAGACCAGCTAGCACCAGACTCACCTCATCACCAGATGAAGAGCATCTCAGGGTGTCCGCAGCAGAAGTGAGAGGCAGTCTCAGAAAGATTAATCCTCATAAAGCAACCGGACCAGACAACATCCCAGGGAAAGTTCTGAAGGAATGTGCGGACCAGCTCTGTGAGGTGCTGGCTGACATCTTCACCACCTCACTTGCACTGGAGTCAGTTCCCACCTGCCTGAAGACCGCGACCATCATCCCAGTCCCAAAGAGCTCCACAGTGACTGGTCTGAATGACTATAGACCGGTGGCCCTCACCCCGATAGTCGCTAAATGTTTTGAGAAACTGGTCATGTCCCACATCAAGGCAACCGTCAACATCAATGAGGACCCTCATCAATACGCATACCGTGAGAACCGATCAACAGAGGACGCCATTTCTTCCGTGGTCCACACTGCTCTCACCCACCTGGATCAGAAAGACTCATACGTGCGTCTGCTCTTTGTGGACTTCACATCTGCCTTCAACACCATGATCCCCCAAACTCTGATAGACAAACTATCTACACTTGGACTAAGCCCCTCTATTTGTAACTGGGTACTAGACTTCTTAACAGACAGACCACAGTCCGTGAAGATCCACAACTTCTCCTCCTCCACCATAACCCTCAGCACTGGCTCTCCTCAGGGATGTGTGCTGAGCCCCCTTCTGTTCACTCTGCTCACATATGATTGTACAGCCACACTTCCAGGCTGTCATATTGTTAAGTTTGCAGATGATACAGCGGTGGTGGGATGCATCACAAACAATGATGAGTCCAGCTACAGACAGGAGGTGGAACACCTGGAGAGCTGGTGCAAAGAGAATAATCTTCACATGAATGTGAAGAAGACAAAGGAGATGATTGTGGACTTCAGAAGGAACAAACACACCCATGCCCCACTGAAAATAGGTGGGTCTGCAGTGGAAGTGGTCTCCAGCTACAAATACTTGGGTGTACACATGAATGATAACCTCAGCTGGAGCAACAACACCACCAGCCTGATCAAGAAAGGTCATCAGAGACTCTACTTCCTCAGACGGCTGAGACGAGCTGGTCTGAGCAGCCCAGTCCTCACCTCCTTCTACAGGTGTGCAGTGGAGAGCATCCTGTGCTCCAGCATCAACGTGTGGCATGGAGGCTGCACAGTTGAAGAGAGGAAAGCTCTGCAGAGAGTGGTGAAGGCTGCACAGAAGTCTGTTGGAGTCAGTCTCCCCACCATCACAGACATTTACACCTCCAGATGCAGGAAAAGAGCCACCTGCATCATGAAAGACCTCACTCATCCAGCACACTCACTCTTTGCCCCACTCCCCTCAGGACGGAGGTTGAGGAGCATCAAGTGTAGAACCACTAGACTGAGGAACAGCTTCTACCCTGAGGCTGTTAGACTCATGAATAAATAAAAATAAAATAAAAATAAACACTGCAAAATATCACATCATACTGATGCTGATCTGTTTTCTTGTTGCTGTGTTCATCTGTGTTCATCTGTGACCATCTGCTCATACAAACTCATGTTCGTGCTGCTGTTTATTCCCACTATATTAGGCTTAGTGTATTACTAGTTGATGTTTTTCTTAGTTAGTTCTAGATGTTATTACTGTTTTTCTCTTTCATTTGTTGTTGGATGTAACTGGGACCTCGTGTACATAATCTCGTTTTCATCACATGTACCACATGCGGTGCAAATGACAATAAAGACTCTCTGACTCTCTCTGACTCTCTGACTCTCTCTTTTGCACATAAGCAATATATATATATAATAAAACTTACCTCAAGTTGCTTTTTTGGACATGCATGCAAATATGAGTACTGTACACATTGCACTTTTTAATACATATTATAATAAACTCTTTCATGTGGTAAAACTATGATTCAATTAAATTATTACTTATGTTTTTGTAATCAAGTCGGACTAAATCTCTTATCTGAGGACACATTATTTTGTAGGCAGTGGGCCAGCACATAATTGTTAAATTAATACAATAAATTTTGATGGTGTCAGATGGTGTCGAAGGCAGAGCTTAGATCCAGAAGAATGAGGATGGACAGAAGACCAGAGTCAGCAACACGAAGAAGGTCATTAGTAATTTTTATTAGAGCTGTTTCGGTGCTATGGTAGGGGTGAAAACCAGATTGAAACTCTTCATTAATGTTATTGTTGGACAGGTGAGAAGGAAATTGACTAGCAACAGCTTTTTCAAGAATTTTGGAAATAAAGGGCAGATTGGAGATCGGACGAAGATTACTGAAGTTGGTAAAGTCAAGACCTGGTTTCTTGATGATGGGGGTGATGATGGCAGCAGATTTGAAAGCTATGGGAACAATACCAGAGGTTAGGGAGGAGTGGATGATGTTAGTGATGATAGGGAGCAGAGACAGGAAACAGGATTTAACAAGAACTGTGGGAAATGGATCAAATTGACAGGATGAGGACTTAGACTTGCTGATAATGTTAGCAATGTCATCAGCAGAGGGGAGGGAGAAGACAGAGAAAGGGAGGGAGGGAGGAGTTCAACATAGATGCTGGTGGCAGTATTTGGTCCCAGGTGTTTATGAATTGAAATAATCTTTTCATAGAAATACGACATCAGTGAGTTGCAAAATTCTGTGGAAACCATGTGAGAGGGAAGAGAGTTAGGAGATGAGACAGAACAGTGAAGAAGAGAGAACAATGTCTTTGAATTGCCAACATTGGAACTGATTATGTCAGAGATTTAGCTGGATTTGGCTTGAGAAATACTGTCCTTGTAATGGATTATGTGGTTCGCATAAAGTTCCTTTTAAATTGTGAGACCGGATTTCTTATAGAGACGCTCTAGCCGCCGACCTTTGGATTTCAGGGAACGGAGTTCTGGAGTGAACCAGGGTGCAGAGTTGGAGAAGGAGACAGACTGGTTCTTCAAAGGAGCAACAGAGTTAAGGATGTTGGTGAGGCTGTTATTGTAGAATGTAACAAGATCATCTGGGTTAGAAGAATTGAAGATGAAGAAGGTATTATTAATATTAGATAAAAGAATGTCATGGTTGATATTCTTGATATTACGGAAGGAAAGAGTATGTTGAGGTTTCTCTGAAGAAAATTTAAGATTGACATTGAATGAAATCATCAGGTGATCAGTAAAAGGAAGTCCATCAGAAGAACAGTTAAGAGGAGAGAGTTCGGAGCAGCAAAGTAAGGGGCCGTTTACACGGCACGTATTTTTGAGTGAAACCGCACCTTTATCTCTGCGGTTCTGCTGATCATTTACACGACACCAGTGGCCCCCCTCTTTGAATCCCGAGGTTTCTGAATCCATCTTCCAGAGAGGTTTTTCGCTGACCCCCCGTTGATAACATAAACCTCTCCCGCTGAGCTTTTGTTTGAACCACATGCGCGCGGACAGACGGCATTTCTATCAACAACAATGGTGGCGGACACGCACCGCTTTCTGATCTACGACTGATGGAATATATTTTGATTCTCATATTTAATTAATCTACACCTGAATCTAGCTGTATCTGTTTTGGAAGAGACATAGTCTGATCCAGTTCTAATATCACTGTTTATTGAAAGAGGCAGAGATATCTGAGCTAAATGAAGCAATATAGACTCAAGTTACGTGATTTAAACGATGCGTAACATGTTGCGTACAGTATTATTAAAGTTGAAAATGAAGACACCAGATTTATTTTGTATTTATTTATTCAACACTACAAACTGTATGTCACACAAACACTGATAATTAAATTGAACACACTATTAAAAACACGTTAACCGAACTGTAACTACATTACAGTGTGTAGCGCTTTGAGATTTTCACTAATGAAAAGCGCGTTATAAATTGAATTCATTATTATTATTATTATTACAGGTAGTCCCCGACTTATGAGCGCTCTGACCTACGAGGTTCCGGACTTACGAGCTGGCGAATTTTTGGAAAAAACGCAAAAAATACCGAGTTTTTCTGTGTTTTTTCACCACAGTTCGTTAGCTAAACATGTGGACACACGTTTCCGATCATTTTTATGCACTCGTAAGCAGTTTTTCGATGAAAAACGAGTGTTTGTAGTCGCGCTAGCAAAACCGTTCCAATTTACGAGCGAAATTCCGGACTTACGAGACACGTGGCGGTCGTTCCGAATTACGAGATTTCCGTGTTACGAGCAACTCGTTGTAACGGATCTCGCTCGTAAGTCGGGGACTACCTGTAATGGACTGGTCTCTGCTCTGTTTTCATCCTGGATACTGGTCCCATCCGAACCAGTCCGCCTGATGAAAGGACAGCTTCTCGACCTTGCAGGAAAAAAAAAAAACTCAGTTGGTTGTTGTGTGATCAAAGGAAACACAAGCTAACATTATTAAGAACGTTGTTTACCTGCGGTAAATCAGCTGATTATCATGGACTAAAGTCCGACATCGTCAACTCGATTCTGGTCCACTCAGTGTCTGGTGTGGAGCTTGTTAGATGAAGCGGGTCCCACTTGGCGTCAAATCTGTCGACTCATCCAAATTCCAGCTTTAACTTGTAAAGTTTTTTTAGCTGAACTTTTAGCCCAGAGGAAAAGCAGACTGAGACAGCACGCATGCGCATTAGGTGAAAGTACCGGTACAAAATTCACAGCGCCATCTAATGACCTGGCATAGTAACTACAGCAGATTCATGAGGGCGGGGGGATTCCTGCGGATGCATGGAAACACAGAATTCGTCCGTGTCAACGCAGATCTTTTCCTCTAATTAACATACGAAAAAACCTACTGGCCCTTTATGTGGATTGGAAAGTTGATGATTTGTTGGAAGCCACAGCTGTCAAGGCAGGATGTGAAGTCTTTGGTGAGGATAATGTTGGGTGAAAGAGCTGAGAGATGGGTGATTAGAGCAGCAAAGTCATTTATAAAAGAGTTGTTGACTTTTGGCGGGCAGTGGAAAGTGTCAACAACAGTGGGGGTATGGCCGGAGAGTAGACACACAGTAGCCGTGTTTCCATCAAGGTTTCTTGATGCGCATTTTGAAGTATTGCATCAGAAAAGCTGAATGGAAACGGCACGATTCGAATTAACTTCCTCTAATTCTCAAAAAAGTTGATACGCTCGCTTGAGGTGGTTTTTGGGTTTTTCGAATCAGAGCCGATGCGCAAAATGAGAGATGGAAACAGATTTATCGACTCAGTTCTGACGTAGCAAACATTTACGTCACGTGACTTCGTCTCCGGACAACATGTAACATCGCTAAAACTAGTTGGCATGACAGAATAAATACAACTTGCCCGATAGCAACACATACCTGAAATATTCTCTCCATTTTGCCGAGATGTGTGGTCGGGTCCTGTTTTCAACCGCTACTTCCTGTTTACTGTAGACATGCGTAACGCTGACGTCTGACGTAATGACGCTGACGTCTGACGTAATGACGCTTTGCGTGGCCTGGTGGATGCGCGTCAAGCCAGTTGATGGAAACACTTCTGATTTGCATTAATTAGTATTTACATTTTTGCGAAATTTCAAAAATTTGCTCAAAATTCGAATTGAAAATAGATGGAAACACGGTTTATGTGTTCAAAGGTGGGGGAGGGAGGTGTGTAAACCGGGTGACCTTCCAGTTCTCGCAGTGAATTATCGTGAGACCTCCTCCACGGATAGACTTGTGGGATTTGGCGATGTAAACAAACCCCGGTGGTGCAGACTCATTCAAATGAAAAAAGTCATTTTGTTGTTGCCACGTTTCTGTAAAACAGAAGAAATCTAGCTTACGGTCAGATATTAGATCTGAATAAGCTGACCTTTGCCCGTGAGGGAGCGAACGTTCAGAAGGCCAAACTTTACGGAGGAGGCGGTGGTAGCGACTGGAGCATTAGCTGACTGAGCTAGGATGGTTAACATGCTGCTACTGTTAACAGCCCGAGCATTGCAGCGTGTAGAATGGAGAGTCAGACCAGATGGAGATTATAGGATTAGCCTTGCCAGAGTTGAGTCTACGGCCGGAGCCCCGGTGGATGTATCTCCGACCAGGATGGAAGGCAATTTCCTGAAGAGGGAGCACTGGCGGGATGGCCGGTAGGAAACGATGGAGAAGGAGCTCGACGGCTGAGTAATGGAGAAGGCCGGACGCTGGGTGGTGGTGGATGATCAGCTGGAGAGTCCAAACCAGAGCAGGCAGCAGGTAAATCCAAACAAACTGCATGGTTGACGATGAGATGAGTCAGAGACTTAAGAGTAGAAATGCCCAGGCAAGGATCCATGAAAAACAGCAGAAAGGACTGAATAAAACAAAAACAAGAAAAAAGTACGACCAGCAGCGGCAGAGAGGATGCGCCAGCGTTCACTCACTGGAATATAAGACTGAGCTGAATACAGCACCTCAGACCGAAGAAGTCTTTTGGAGGAAAGACGAAACGTTTCTACTTTTTTGTTTTGTTTTGTTTTTTGAATGTCCAGATGACCAGACTTAACTTTTTTAGATTTTTCTACCTGAATTATTGAGCATGCATCAGGATATATGTTTATTATTTCAAATATTCACTTTACACAGATATAGAAAAGACGTACAGACAGTTCAGCATTTAGAATTAATCAAAGGGTTTTTGGACCTTTCTCTTTGTTCCAACAATGCTTGGCTTTTAATTTGACCAGCTTTATTTGTGTGACATTTAATAAGTTGTGTTGTCTTTATTTTCAAGCCTCATGTTCATTTTACAACTTGACTAAGTTTATTTTGTTGGAGGAAAAGCAGGAAGTGGTTCTGTAAAGGTTGCAGAACCATGAAATGGATGGTCCCACCTGCAGCATTCAGACGTGTGTCCCATCTGCCTCCTGATGGTCACCAGATCAGCAGGTAAGGAGGAGGAGCTAGCACCTGTCTTGTCATGACTTTGTCTTACTGTAGGGAGCGCCAAAACTCAACAATTACCAACAAACGACAGGAGTTTTCACTTCCTGGTTCATTATACTGATGTCTGCAGCTAAATAATAAGGCAGTGTGTGTGCGAGGCAGCTCAGTGTGTGAAATAAACCTCCCCAGGGGAGGGATTGGGGGGGGGGG
>JBBPBX010007353.1:33208-43427 GCA_038048925.1 Garcialebias charrua
TATATATATATATTAGTTGTAGTAGTAGTTGATATATATATACAGGTAGTCCCTGACTTACTAGCAAGTTCCGTACCTCCGGGCCGTTCGTAAGTCGAAGATGACGTAAGTAGGATCACAAAAAAATATATTTTTTAAAATTAATAAATACATGTACAGTACTGTACAGTCACCAAGCACTTAGCCTATCCTAACACAGTTTTTAAAGATGAAGGAGTGAGTTGAATTGTCTCCCTTTGTGAATGGAGCCTGCTAGGGAGGAGGAAGATAATTCAACTCACTCCTTAACTATGTTAGGATAGGCTAAGTGCTTGGTAACTGTACAGTACAGTACTGTCTTCTTCTTCTTCTTTCAGCTTCTCCCTTCGTTAGAGGTCACCACAGCGAACTAGTCGCATGAAGACTTGGCAATTGTTTTTACGCCGGATGCCCTTCCTGACACAACCACAGCCCACCGAGCTACCACAGAACTCTGTGTGGAGCAGAGAGCTGATATCTAGAGTTCCCGGGGGAGCAGATGGTGTGGGTTAAGGGCCTTGCTCAAGGGCCCAGAGTGGGGCAGATGAGGGTGGAGACAGGTGTGACTGCTTCACTTATCCCACCCACATTTTTGATGTTGTCTGTACCGGGGCTTGAACCGGCAATCTTCCGATCACAAGCTCACCTTCTTAACCTCTGCGCCACCACTCCCACACACAGTACAGTACTGTACATTTATTTATTTATTATAAAAAAAAATAAAAAAAAATAAAAATAAAAATATATATTTTTTATTATAAATAAATAGATGTGCAGTACTGTACAGTCACCAAGCACTTATCCTAACACAGTTTTTAAAGATGAAGGAGTGAGTTGAATTGTCTTCCTTTCACATAAAGGGAGCTAGCTTTTTTTTTTAATGAGATGCACATTCGTAAGTCCGAAACGTCGTAAGTCGGGGGCGTTGTAAGTCGAGGACTACCTGTATATATATATATATATAGAGAGAGAGAGAGTCTGCGAAAAACAAACCGCAAAGTAGCGAGGGGCTTCTGTAATCCCAAAGGGAAATTAAATGTTGTTGTTACTCATCCTTTTTTCATTCAAGAGTTGTTATAGATGCTGATGGATGTCGGCAAGACAGGAAGGATTTCTTGCAGCAAATCTGAAGAATCTGGCCAAAAATGCTGATCCATCTACCTGAACCTGACGAGCATCTCTGTCCTTCTGGGCAGGACCAGTCAAATGCCAGGCAGAACTCCTCCTTGAGTGATGGCCACTCCTCCCAGCAGCTTGTTGAGCTCCTCATCATTGCGAAGAGCCAGCTGCAGATGTCGGGGGATGAACCTGGTCCTCCCATTGTCCCGAGCCATGTTTCCCAACAGCTCCAGGATCTTAGTGGTCAGGTACTCTAGCACCACTGACAGGTAGATAGGAATTCATCCACAGCACCTTCTTTTCAACTCATTTGGGATTTGGTGCTGTAGTTAACATATTATTTGAGCTTTGAGATGTTAATCAGCTTCTCCCGGTTGTAAAAAACACATTTTTGTCATGGTTACGCATCATAACAAATGTCCAAAACTAAAACGTTTTCAGTAAAAAATATTTCCTGCTGTACAGCATCTGATACCAGAGGAAATAATTGTTAAAAAAAGTTATTTACATCCCGAAAAAAGAGGAATTAAAGTTTTTAAAAGCGGTATCTCAGAATGAATGTACAGGTAGTCCTAGGGTTATGACGGTCTCGAGTTACAACGTTTCGTGGTTAGGGCGCATCTCCCATAAAAAATAAAAATAAAAATAATTTTGAAAAGCCGAGTTCCGCAGTTTCCGGTTTTACGTCGTAAACGTAGCGGCGGAGGAATACAGAGGCGGAGGAATACGTTACGTATAGACCGAGGTTGACGGCAGAACCAGTGGCGAAGCAGTGGAAAAGTACAGGCAGAGACCTTACAGTAAACGCTCTGGACCGAGGTTGACGACGGTTTTACGTCGTCAACCGAACGGAATATGGCAGATGGACCGAGCTGGACAGAGGTTTTACGTCGTAAACGAATACAGAATATGGAGGATGGACCGAGGTGGATGGTGTCACCAGCATCCAAGTAGGCTATTAACTGTATTTGCCCTTCATTATGGCTCCCAAACGTATGTGTTTTTTGATAATTATGTAGGGTACTATGTTAGGATAGGCTAAGTGCTTGGTAATAAAGTACTGTACATGTACAGTACAGGTATTCCCCGATTTACGAGTGAGATCCGTCACTAGGGGGCGCTCGTAAACCGGAAATCTCGTAATTTGGAACGGCCGCCATTTCCTTCGTAAACCCGGAAGTCCGCTCGTAAATTGGAACGGTTTTCGCCAGCGCACCTAAAAACACTCTATTTTCATCTAAAAACTACTTTTGAGTGCATAAAAATGATCGGAAACGTGTGTTTATATGCTTAACTTGCTAACTGTAGTGAAAAAACACATGAAAACTCAGTATTTTTTTCGTTTTTTCCAAAAATTCGCAGCTCGTAAGTCTGGGACCTCGCAGATCAGAGCGCTCGTAATTCGGGGACTACCTGTATATGGTACAGTATGTACGTATATTTCGACTTATGTCGAAAATCGGTTTATGACGCTGCGTAGGAACGGATCTACGTCGTAAGTCGAGGACTACCTGTATTATGAATTTGGGTGGAGGAAGTTGTGGCCGAGAAGGCACTCTGCCCTTTTCCGGCTCAAGACCATGGCCTCGGATTTGGAGGAACTGATCCTCATCCCGGCTGCATCACACTCGGCTGCAAACCGCTCCAGTGAAAGCTGTAGATCACGATCTGATGAAGCCAATAGGACCACATCATCTGCAAAAAACAGAGAAGCAATTCTAAGGCCACCAAAACGGATCCTCTCAACACCTTGGCTGTGCCTAGAAATTCTGTCCATAAAAGTTATGAACAGAATCGGTGACAAAGGGCAACCTTGGCGGAGTCCAACTCTCACTGGAAACGAGCCTGACTTACTGCCGGCAATGCGGACCAAGCTCTGACACCGGTCGGGTCGGGGAGGAGGTCCTGCCCCAAGTGGAGGAGTTTAAGTATCTCGGGGTCTTGTTCACGAATGAGGGAAAACTGGAGCGTGAGATCGATAGGCGGATAGGTGCAGCGTCCGCAGTGAAGCGGGCGCTGTACCGGTCTGTCGTGGTGAAGAGAGAGCTGAGTCGAAAGGCAAAGCTCTCAATTTACCGATCGATCTACGTTCCCACCCTCATCTATGGTCATGAGCTTTGGGTTGTGACCGAAAGAACAAGATCTCGGATACAAGCGGCTGAAATGAGTTTTCTCCGCAGGGTGGCTGGACTCTCCCTTAGAGATAGGGTGAGAAGCTCAGTCATCCGGGAGGGACTCGGAGTAGAGCCGCTGCTTCTCCACATCGAGAGGAGCCAGTTGAGGTGGCTCGGGCATCTGGTTAGGATGCCTCCTGGACGCCTCCCTGGTGAGGTGTTCCGGGCATGTCCCACCGGGAGGAGACCCAGAGGAAGACCCAGGATACGCTGGAGGGACTATGTTTCTCGGCTGGCCTGGGAACGCCTTGGGATTCCCCCAGAGGAGCTGCTCCAAGTGGCTGGGGAGAGGGAAGTCTGGGCCTCCCTACTTAGGCTGCTACCCCCGCGACCCGACCCCGGATAAGCGGAAGAAGATGGATGGATGGATGGAAGTTGTGGCTGAGGGCCACAGATGGGCAGGGCTGTGTTCTGTCAAACATACAGCAGGCAGGATCACGACAACACTGCATAAAGTTCAACATCTCCTCACAGGACTGGAAATAAGGGCTCAGTGGAAGCTGTGATGTTTGTGGGCTCATGATGGAGGAGGAGGGCTGGAAGTGCATGGGATACAGTGGGTGCTGTTGAAACGGTTTAACAAACTTAGTGTCTAAAGGTGGAAAATATCCTGAAATGATTCATCGTGCTTTACGGGGCGGCCGTGGCACAGTGGTAATGGCAGTCGACCCCCAATCGGAAGGTTGGAGGTTCGAATCCCGCATCCGCCCACCATGTGTCGTTGTGTCCCTGGGCAAGACACTTAACCCTGAGTTGCTCCCGGTAGGTCTGGATGGCGCCTTGCAAGGCAGGCTACCACTACCGGTGTATGAATGTCTGAATGAATGGGTGGATGGTTGGTGTTGTAAAGCGCTTTGGGGCTCCTCACAGGGGGCTGGAAAGCGCTATATAAATAAGCTCCATTTACCATTTACCATTTAGTTATTTTACATAAGCTTCGAGTTCAAACAGGAGAGCGGAGCCTTTTAAAGGAGACCACATATAGGTATTTAAAATTTTTATGTTATGTCTGTGTGCTATCTTGACAATATTAATTCATTTTAATACACAAAATAATTCTTAGATAATTAATTATACCCTTTTTAATTCTGCCATTTTTAACTTTCGTTTTGAACGACCGGTTTCTTGAAGTCCACGCCCTTCAACGATCTGTTAACGCCCTCTGTAACAGCCAGTATCTGTAATGTGTTGTTGTTTTAAAATTAGCTCTTTTTTTATTACTCATTTGACTTACTGTTAGTGCTAGCTTAAGATAACTTACCGAAACCCGTCTGAGCGCGCCGCAATTTGCTGCTCCTTTTAGCATGAGACCACCCGAATCCGAAGCTAATGTTAGCTTGTTCCTCTTCCGGTGTTCGCCAGCTCCGCTCGTTGCACGCGGAGATTTTGGGAGTTATCGCTGTTCCAGTCAAGACAACAAAGTTCACCAAGTGTCTCCCGTAAATTAATCCGTAAGGAGAAGGTCCTCGCTGCTGCGAGGGCAGCAGCGAGGCTGTACAATTGAAGCTCCGCTCCATCCGCCAGAAGAGGGTCCCGTTGCCGCTGGTCCCTACGCCGGGGGTCCGCTCGTTTAATTTTTGACGGCTGCGCGTTGGGAGCGATCGCAAATACACTAAAAATTGAACTAAAATATAAAAATAACAATTATACTTTATTTATAAAGCCATTTAAAAAAACCACAGCTGCAACAAAGTGCTGTACACATGAAATTAAGAACATATAAACAAAAGATGAGATGAAATCATGAAAAACAACAGTCATGTGTTTAATACAGAAGTGGGTTGAGCCTAACCAGGGGTTGCTAGGTGAGGGGCTGGACTCAGGTTTGAGGTGATTGGCTACGGCTTGTGACGTCAATAACTGCAGGAAGTGTGAATCCAGGTGTATTTATCAAAAATAAATAAATCTACTTAGAGTAAATAAACCACTGGGTGCATTTTTTTGGCACAAGGACTGTTTTTTTATGAAGTAAATACCCAAAGTTGAGTAAAAAAAACATTAAAAAGTGAATTTTGCATCTGTGGTCCCCTTTAAAAGAATTATAAGGTAAACTATGACTCAAACTTTTTCACCCAGTCCTGGATAATGACGTCCATTAAAATGTTTGTGTTGCTGTTTGAATGGTGTGAAATAAACTTTGTATTCCTGTACTGACTAACCCGAAGGAACGTGTAGAGACAGATGGACATCCAGTTTGACAGCAGCTTCTCCACCACTGTCTCAGTTCTGGAAAGACACAAACAGATGAATGAAATTGTGCAGACCAGAACCATGACCACTGCCTGATCTGCTCTACTTTGGTTTTTACCTTCGCAGCATCAGTTTGGGGTTCTTGGCCACGTACTGTTCCACCAGGTCGTTCAGCAGAGTCTTGAGAATATCGCTGAAGTATTCCAGTTTGCCATGAAGTGCCACAGTCAGCAGGGAGGCTACATATGCCCGGTCCCGGGGAGAGAAGGTCCGCTGGCTCTCCAGGGTGTGAATGAACTGAGGTGGGGGGAGTCATTAGGTTATCTACAGAGTGTTGGTACAGCAGTGATCCTAGTGCTGAAAAGGACTACCTTTGTGAGGAAGAGTTTACTGTTGAGCAGGTTTGACAGCTGCACCAGGCCATGCTCCACCGTCTGCCGCCGACACTCCTGAACATCCAGATCACGCCTCAGGGGAGACTCCCGGTGCCCGGGGAAAAAAATGCGCTCTGCGTACATCCGGTAGTCAAGGAAGGGGATTCCCGAGCCCACCAAGTCACTGGACATGTCCATCATCTCTGTCATCAAGTCTGGGTTGAAGTGAGAGGTTAAAGGTCAGGAGCTGAAGCTACCAGCTGATGTCTGTTCTTCAGTCTCTGACAGCCAGAGCACTCGCACTCCTTACCTGTGAACTCTTTCTTGCAGCGGTCTCTCACGCTGGTCTCCAGGTTCTCCAGTTGGATCTGGACCTTCTTGTAATCTCGAAGAGCCTGCTTACTCTTCCTCCTGTTGAAGAGAAAAAACACGATGGAACAGAAGGCACTGATATTTATACAGCATGCTTCCTACCAAGAGGCAACCCAAGCTGCTTTACACAATCTAAAAAAGCTAAGTCTGGTCCTCTGGACATTCAAAAAAACAAAACAAAACAAAAAAGTAGAAACGGTTCATCTTTCATCCGAAAGACTTCCTCAGCTGCCTTTCTCTTCTTCCTGGCAGATGCATTTCTAACATCCTTCTACCAATATACCCGCTGTCCCTCCTCTGGACATGTCCAAACCATCTCAGTCTGGCCTCCCTAACTTTAAAAAAAACAATTTTTTTTAATTAAATTTATTCATTTTACATTGAAACATAAAAAAGAAAAAAACATTTCATAAATATGTGAAAAAAAGAATACATAAAATGAAAGGTGGCAGAAAGAAGAAGAATTCTTATTGTCTGCCCCTTTTTTTCAAAAACAAAACAATTTCAAACAATCAATTCAAAACATAATCATTATAGAAATAACAGTTGAAAAGAGTAATTTTCACAATCAACAATAATTAGTATGTTAGACGCTTAACTAAAACTTTAGTATTTTGTCCATCTTTAGTATTTTGTGAACAATTTAGATTTAATAAATTTTTTAAATTTAATCATAGAGACAACATCTTTAGCATCAATTTCCAAAACATTCCATAATTCGATTCCCATATTTGAAATAAACCGTCCCTTTAAACTGGTCCTATACCTTGGCTTTATAAAAATTTCAGTTCCCTTTAAACTGTAACAGCTTTCTCTCTTAATGAAACACATTTGAATATTTGAGGGTAGCATATTCTTATGAGCCCTATACATTACTAACAAAATATTATAGTCCACCAAATCATAAAACTTCAGTACTTTCAGTTGTTTAAATAATATATTTGAGGGATGACAATAAGGTTTTCTAGAAATAATTCTCACAGCTCTCTTCTGTAAGATAAAAATAGAGTTTGTTATAGTTTTACAAGCTTTCCCCCAAACCTCCAGACAGTAAATTAAATGTGGAACAAAGATTGAATTATACAGTAAATAAAGAGCCCTATCATTCAACAAGTCTTTTAGTTTATACAACACAGCAATAGATTTAGATAACTTAATTTTAACAGAATTTATATGCTGTTTCCATGACATCTTGTCATCAATAATTACACCCAAGAATTTCACCTCATGTACTCTACGTAGCTCGACACCATCAATTGTGATAGAAAAATTATCAGTTTTTTTATTACTAAATAACATATAATTAGTTTTGTCTAAGTTTAATGATAACTTGTTTAATCCAAACCAAGTTTGTAATTTAACAATCTCATTTTTTAGCAAGTCAATCATTTGCTTCAAATCACTACCAAAACAAAAGAAGGTGGTATCATCAGCAAAAACAACACACCGCAGATATGCAGACACCTTCACCAGATCATTTATATACAAAATAAAAAGCTTAGGTCCAATTATTGAGCCTCCCAGTTGTTCAACATGTGCTGTACATCTGATGATCTCATTCCTAAACTTATCCATCCTTGTCACTCCTAAGGAGAACCTCAGCATCTTCATTTCTGCCACTTCCAGTTCTTTCTCCTGTCTTTTTGTCAATGACACTGTCTCCAGACCATACAACATAGCTGGTCTCACCACTGTCTTGTAAACTTTTCCTTTGACCTTTGCTGACACCTTTTTGTCACAAATCACTCCTGAAACTTTTCTCCATCCACTCCATCCTGCCTGGACTCTCTTTTTCACCTCTTTACCACATTCCCCATTTTCCTGGACAGTGGACTCCAAGTACTGTACTTGAAGTCCTGCACCTTTGTGACCTCTGTCTTACTCTGTCTTACTACAGCTGACTTTCATTCCTCTTCTTTCAAGTGCATACCTCCACCTCTCCAAGTTCTCTTCCACATGTTCCCTGTTCTCGCCACAGATCACAATGTCATCTGCAAACATCATAGTCCATGGGGATTCCTGCCTGACCTCATCTGTTAGTCGGTCCATCACCAGAGCAAACAAGAAGGGGCTCAGAGCCGATCCTTGATGCAATCCCACCTCCACCTTGAAGCTATCTGTCACTCCCACAGCACATCTCACCACTGTCCTGCTGTCCTCATACATGTCCTGTACCAGTCTAACATACTTTTCTGCCACTCCAGATTTCCTCATGCAATACCACACCTCCTCTCTTGGCACCCTGTCATATGCTTTTTCTAAATCCACAAACACACAATGGAGTTCTTTCTGACCCTCTCTGTACTTCTCTATCAACATCCTCAAAGCAAAGATGGCATCTGTGGTGCTCTTTCTTGGCATGAAACCATACTGCTGCTCACAGATAGTCACCTCTTGTCTAAGCCTTCCTTCCACAACTCTCTCCCAGATCTTCATCGTGTGGCTCATCAACTTAATTCCCCTGTAGTTGCTACAACTCTGTACATCACCCTTGTTCTTAAAAATGGGAACCAGCACACTTCTTCTCCATTCTTCAGGCATTTTCTCACCCTCAAATATTCCATTAAATATTTGAGTCAAAAACCTCACTGCCATCTCTCCAAGACATTTCCAAACCTCCACTGGTATGTCATCAGGTCCTACTGCCTTCCCCTTCTTCATTCTTTTCAGAGCTTTCCAGACTTCAACCTCCACTGGTATGTCATCAGGTCCTACTGCCTTCCCCTTCTTCATTCTTTTCAGAGCTTTCCGGACTTCACCCTCACTAATCTTTCCCACTTCCTGGTCCACAGTTTCTATGACCTCCACTCTTCTTTCTCTTTCATTCTCTTCATTCATTAGCTCCTCAAAGTAATCCTTCCATCTTCCCATCACACTCTCCTCACTTGTTAGAACATTCCCATTCCCATCTTTAATAAGCCTAACCTGCTGCACATCCTTTCCAGCCTGATCCCTCTGTCTTGCCAATCGGTACAAGTCCTTCTCACCCTCTTTAGTGTCCAGTCTCCCATACAACTCATTGTACGCCCTCTGCTTTGCCTTAGCTACTTCCCTCTTTGCTCTATGTCCCATCTCCTTATATTCCTGTCTCCTCTCTTCAGTCCTCTCACTGTCATATTTCTTCTTGGCTAACCTCTTAACCACACACACACCCACACCCCACTGAACATAAGAGGATCTGCAGTGGAAGTGAACAAACACACCCATGCCCCACTGAAAATAGGTGGATCTGCAGTGGAAGTGGTCTCCAGCTACAAGTACTTGGGTGTACACATGAATGATAACCTCAGCTGGAGCAACAACACCACCAGCCTGATCAAGAAAGGTCATCAGAGACTCTACTTCCTCAGACGGCTGAGACGAGCTGGTCTGAGTAGCCCAGTCCTCACCTCCTTCTACAGGTGTGCAGTGGAGAGCATCCTGTGCTCCAGCATCAACGTGTGGCATGGAGGCTGCACAGCTGCAGAAAGAAAAGCTCTACAGAGAGTGGTGAAGGCTGCACAGAAGATGTTGGAGTCAGTCTCCCCACCATCACAGACATTTACACCTCCAGATGCAGGAAGAGCCACCTGCATCATGAAAGACCCACTCACCCAGCACACACACTTTTTGCCCCACTCCCCTCAGGAAGGAGGCTGAGGAGCATTAAGTGTAGAACCACTAGACTGAGGAACAGTTTTTACCCTGAGGCTGTTAGACTCATGAATAAATAACCAGAATAATCACTGCAAAATATCACATCATGTTGCTGCTGATCTGTTTCATGTTGCTGTGTTCATCTGCTCATACAGACTCATGTTTGTGCTGCTGTTTGGAGTAATGTTTTTCTATGATATTAGTGCTTAGTGTATTTTTAGTTGATGTTTTTCTTAGTTCATATCTTAGATGTTATTACTGTTTTTCTCTTACATTTTATTGTTGGATGTAACTGGGACCCTGTGTACATAATCTCGTTTCATCACATGTACCACA
>JBBPBX010007353.1:43667-65553 GCA_038048925.1 Garcialebias charrua
TTCCTTATCATCCATTCTCTGTCCAGATGACACACCAAGTACCTTCCTACCTGTCTCTCCACCCAGAGCCTTTAACAGCTCGTCTCTGAATTTCTCACAACATTCTTCCTTCTTTAGCTTCCACCATTTGGTCTTCTTCTCTGATTTTACTCTTTTTCTCTTCTTCGCAACAACAGTCATTCTACACACAACCATCCGATGCTGTCTGGCCACGCTCTCCCCTGCTACAACCTTACAGTCTCCAATCTCCTCTCAGGTTTCCTCTTCTACACAGAATGTAGTCGACCTGTGTACTCCTTCCTCCACTCTTATAGGTCACTCTATGTTCCTCCCTCTTTTGGAAATAGGTATTGACTACAGCCATTTCCATTCTCTTGGCAAAATCCACCACCATCTGTCCTTCCTGGTTTCTTTCCTTGACACCAAACCTACCCATCACTTCCTCATCCCCTCTGTTTCCTTCACCAACATGTCCATTCAGGTCTGCTCCAATCACCACTCTTTCCTCCCTGGGAATACTCTCTATCACTTCATCCAAATCTTTCCAAAATGTATCTTTCTCCTCCCCATCACATCCAACCTGTGGAGCATAACCACTGACTATGTTTAGCATCAGACCTTCTACTTCTACCTTCAGACACATCACCCTATCTGACACTCTCTTCACCTCTACTACATTCTTTGCCAACTCCTCCTTCAGGACCACCCCTACTCCATTTCTCTTTCTATCCACACCATGGTAAAACAGTTTGAACCCTGCTCCAATACTGCGAGCCTTGCTGCCCTTCCACTTGGTCTCTTGGACACATAAAACATCTACCTTTCTTCTCTGCATCATGTCAGCCAGCTCTCTACCTTTGCCTGTCATTGTCCCCACATTTAGAGTTGCAACCCTCAGTCCTACATTCTTCACTTTCCTCTTCTCCCTCTGTCACATTTGTCTTATGGAGCTACTGTCTGGTCACAGACTCACCAAACTACTTTAATCACTGGAAAGTCTCTACAATCGGGCCTTGAAAGTTTTATACCAAAAGCCAATCAGATTTCATCACTGTAATATTTTAGCTAAGTTTGGTATTCTAGAATTTTCATGTTTTATTAATAAATGTATTTAATAATTGATCTTCAAATGCGTAAATGGACTGGCACCCAAATGATTAAGCAATGGTTTACAGAAACTGCAGGGCTCCAGCAGATCGACCAGAGCAGCATTAAATGGCAACTGTTCCTTTTCGTAAAACCCCTTTTGCTCAAAGTTCTCTCTCTGTGAGAGGATCCACAATTTGGATCTCACTCCCTGTCAATTTAAAGTCTGTAACCAGATTCAACATGTAAAAAAAAAAAAACTAAGCTCTGGCTGTGTCAAAAACAGCATTGCACTCATGCTTAATATATGTTTATAATGTTTTAATCCATTTGTTTTACGTGCATGACTCATCTAGTTTAGAAAAATCCTTACGTTTTGAGATATGATCTTCCATTTATCTAAACAAATTTAAATGAGTGTACAGTTTGCTTTACCTCTGCTGCACCTCTGTGTAACTGAAGAACACACAGAGACTGCACCTGCTTCATTGTAACTATGAGGCAGCACTGCTCACTATTGATGCTGCAAGTTATATTCTGCCGCACCTCTTGTGTTTTTCAGCGTGCATTATGACCAATTAGAAAGAAGAAATATGTCCCACACATTCATTCAATTAGACAGACTGTAGAAACATCAGCATGTGCAGCACATGTGTAATCAAACATGTATATTGGTGATATAAAGAAAGAAAACAATGGGCATGCACCAACCACCTACTTCATATAATGGAAAAATCCTTAAGTTTTGAGATATGATCTTCCATTTATCTAAACAAAATTAAATGAGTGTACAGTTTGCTTTACCTCTGCTGCACCTCTGTGTAACTGAAGAACACACAGAGACTGCACCTACCTCCTTGCCCTCACTGCAGGACTTACACAGCAACCGCCTCACTCGGAAAGCCCTCTGCATGGCAGGTGATCCCACACACCCACTACACAGCTGCTTCAGACTGCTGCCATCAGGGAGGAGACTGAGGAGTCTCCAGGCTCGAACCAGCAGACTGAGAGACAGCTCTGTTCATCAGGCAGTCAGGATGCTAAACACTCTGCCTGCTCTGCCTCCCCTCCCATTTGAACTGCCTTAACACAAAAAACTTTCTCACACATTACCACACAACACAAAGTTTTTAACACTGGACTCTGTGTCATCAAACGGGTTATTCACTAAACTCTCGGTCATGTGCTCATTCAGTTTGCACTACTTCTCATATTTGCACTAATGTTTGTATTACATCACTGCCTATAGTCATACTACTGTTTACATTCTCTGTTTACATACTACTGCTTACATTCAATGTTCACATTTATTAATACTGTTTACATTTATTACTACTGTTTACATTTATTACTACTGTTTACATTTACACTACTTTTATATCTACACCACTGCTGATACATATACAGTATTCTCTGACCAGCCTTATTTAAGGATGCCCAATGTGCCTTACTGCATATGCCACTTTTGCCTCTATACCAACATCAACTACCTCATACATATACTGTGTACATTAACTCATATGCTGCTTTGCCACTTTGCAAATGTCAATGCTAGAACCTTTAGTTTATTTTATAGTTATACTTTTTATACTTTTTTATACTAGTATGCAAAAACTCAGGACAGTATTATGTTCATTAAATGTTTAGTGTTTTAGTTTTAGTGTTGGTGTAAATTTTCATACTTTTGTACCACTATGCAAAAACTCAGGACAGTGTTACACTTTTACTATTTTATGCTTATGTTTATTATATGTTTCAGTGTTTTAGTGTTTAAATGGTTACTGTTGCACCGAGGGACTGAGAGAAACGCAATTTCAATCCTGTGTATGTCCTGTACATATTGCAGTTCTGACAATAAAGTTGACTTTGACTTTGATACTGTATATGACACAGTGCCCCCAGAGGGGAACCAGAGCACTACACTGCTTCACCCCACATCGTTTGAACAGGCAATGCGTAAAGTCCGTAATTTTGATGACTTGACGTGTTGAAATAAATGAGAAAAAACTTTTGTAAAACACTTTATTAGAACAGTCAAGTGGTCAAATGTATTTTCTCATCATTTTTCAGTATAGTACTTGTCATGATGACAGGCGAGGCACTGCCTTACTTGCCTCCCCTGACTGCATGTCTCTGATATATATATATATATACAGGTAACCCCCGACCTACGACCCCATCGACCTGCGAACCACGGGACTTACGAACATATCATATTTAATAAAAATATGAATTAAAAAAAAAAAAAAAAATTTTTTTTTTTTTTTTTTTGTGTTTAAATGTTCTTAATTTCATGTGTACATCACTTTGTTGCAGCTCTGGTTGTTTTAAAGGCTTTATAAATAATAATTATGATAAAAAAGATCATTTCTGATCATTTTTGAGCAATTTTTGAGCAATTTTGGGAAACAGGAAGTAGGTCTTCAGTTTACACGGTCACAAATTAATGTAGAACACCGGACGCTATTTAAGGTTCAGTCACTGGGGTCTCCGGTCACAAATTAATGTAGAACACCGGACCGGACGCCATCTTAGGTTAGCTGCCGAGAGCTGGACGAAGACTGGTGACCAGGATGGCTTCATATGGATTAATTACTAGCTGGAAACGTCTCTGTGAACTTTGTGGATGTCTCAGGCAGCGGATTTATCGCCGATCGTGCCAGGCCGCCGTGCGAACACCTCCGGCCGGCCTGGCTACACCTCCGGCCTGGCTAGCTCCAGAGCTAACACTGGAGCTAACACGGGAGCCGGCCTTTTGAACACTGGTGACCAGGATCGCATCATGTGGATTAATTACTAGCTGGAATAGCTCTGTGGACGTCTCAGGCTGGAGCAGCGGCTGGAGCAGCAGAAGCTGCAGATTGATCGCGCCGCCGCTCCAACACTAGCTCATGGCTTGGCTAGCAGAAGCTAGCCAGCTAGCTAACACAGGCCTGGAGCAGCTGCGGTGGCTTGCCGGCCCCGCGCTGCTCGGCCCGAAAACAATCAACGCATGGCAACCTAAGATGTCGGCTTTGACCATCTCAAAGTAAGAAAATATATTTTTATTTATTCTGTAAATGTGAATAGCAATGTTTAACATTACAGTACACTACTTTACATGCTTAAATGTGTGCGCGCGCTCCGTTAGCATGATAAATAAAGGTTGAATGAATGAATGAATGAATAATTTTTTTTTTTAAATATAATTTTCACCCCCTACCTACGAACGGATCGAGCTGCGAACCGTTCTTAGGTCCCGATCTCGTTCGTAACACGGGGGTTCCCTGTATATATATATATATATATATATATATATATATATATATATATATATATATATATATATATATATATATATATATATATATATATATATATATATATATATATATATATATATATATATATATATATATATTAGTGCATTAACAGAGTACCCGAGTTTTCGACAACTCGAGTGCTTTGACTTCTATCGAGGCTTTTTTGTCCACCTCGGGTAGCCGTAGTGACGTCACATTTCACATTTCACAGCGCGCGGGGCAGCTTTTAGCTTTTAGTAGACGCTACAAAATGGATTCCTGTGTGCGCACGGATGTTAATGGAGCAGGCCGTCTTGTCAAAAAGGTAAAACAGTTTATAATTTTATAAAATGCGCTACTTCGTGTTGACTTTCTTTGTAGTAGATTGTGACAGCAGAGGGCAGTGTTGCAATGCAGGTCCCATATTATAACACGGCCGAAACGGCTTCCTGTCTCTCGTTTCACAAACAAAAAAAAACAAATATTCATCTCTCTAGAGCTACCAAAAACCTATAAACACAATCTCTAAAAGTAAACCTAAATTGCACAGCTGCAGGCGGTGGTACGGTGTGGCTGTGGCCCCATTTGTTTTTTAAGTTTCGGTTTTCAGCGCATTACTTTCACTTTTAAAATTAATAATAATAACTAATAGTTTTGTTTTTCCTGTGACTTATCTGCAGTATGATACATGATAGGAGCATAATAAATGCTCCCAATGTTTTGTTGGTCTTTTTTTTCTTTTTGTAAAGACGTTTTTAGGCATTTATATTTATTTATTTATTTTGCATCGTAAGACACTGTGACGTCATCGGCTACTCGAGCGTCGTTCGAGTTTTTTTATGTTAATGTCGAGGTTAAAAATTATGTACTCGTTCAACCCCTAATATATATACATATATATATACATACATATATATATATATATACATATATATATACATACATATATATATATATACATATATATATATACATATACATATATATATATATATATATATATATATATATATATATATATATATTCATATATATACATATATATATATACATATATATATATANTGTATATATATATACAAACCGGATTCCAAAAAAGTTGGGACACTAAACAAATTGTGAATAAAAACTGAATGCAATGATGTGGAGATGGCAAATGTCAATATTTTATTTGTAATAGAACATAGATGACAGATCAAAAGTTTAATCTGAGTAAATGTAACATTTTAAAGGAAAAATATGTTGATTCAAAATTTCACAGTGTCAACAAATCCCAAAAAAGTTGGGACAAGTAGCAATAAGTGGCTGGAAAAAGGAAATTGAGCATATAACGAACAGCTGGAAGACCAATTAACACTAATTAGGTCAATTGACAACATGATTGGGTATAAAAAGAGCTTCTCAGAGTGTCAGTGTCTCTCAGAAGCCAAGATGGTAAGAGGATCACCAATTCCACCATTGTTGTGCAGAAAGATAGTGCAGCAATACCAGAATGGTGTTACCCAGCGTAAAATAGCAAAGACTTTTAAGTTATCATCATCAACCGTGCATAACATCATCAAAAGATTCAGAGAATCTGGAACAATCGCTGTGCGTAAGGGTCAAGGCCGTAAAACTCTACTGGATGCTCGTGATCTCCGGGCCCTTAAACGTCACTGCACCTCAAACAGGAATGCCACTGTCAAGGAAATAACAGAATGGGCTCAGGAATACTTCCAGAAAGCATGGTCAGTGAACACAATCCACCGTGCCATCCACCGTTGCCAGCTGAAACTGTACAGTTTGTGCTCAGACGTTTGCACTGGACCAGGGGTCATTTGAAATGGAGTGTGGCAAAATGGAAGACTGTTCTGTGTCAGATGAGTCACAATTTGAAGTTCTTTATGGAACACTGGGACGCCATGTCATCCGGACCAGAGAGGACAAGGATAGCCCAAGTTGTTATCAACGCTCTGTTCAGAAGCCTGCATCACTGATGGTATGGGGTTGCATGAGCGCTTGTGGCATGCATGTCTGGAAAGGCACCATTAATGCAGAGAACTATGTTCAGGTTCTAGAACAACATATGCTCCATCTAGACGTCATCTCTTTCAGGGAAGACCCTGCATTTTTCAACAAGATAATGCCAGACCACATTCTGCAGCAATCACAACATCATGGCTACGTAGGAGAAGGATCCGGTACTGAAATGTCCAGCCTGCAGTCCAGATCTTTCACCTATAGAGAACATTTGGTGCATCATAAAGAGGAAGGTGCAACAAAGAAGGCCCAAGACGATTGAACAGTTAGAGGCCTGTATTAGACATGAATGGGAGAGCATTCCTATTTCTAAACTTGAGAAACTGGTCTCCTCTGTCCCCAGACGTCTGTTGAGTGTTGTAAGAAGAAGGGGGGATGACACACAGTGGTAAAAATGGACTTGTCCCAACTTTTTTGGGATTTGTTGACGCCATGAAATTTTGAAACAACATATTTTTCCCTTAAAATGATACATTCTCTCAGTTTAAACTTTTGATCTGTGATTTGTGTTCTATTCTGAATAAAATATTAGATGTTGGCACCTCCACATCATTGCATTCAGTTTTTATTCACAATTTGTTTAGTGTCCCAACTTTTTTGGAATATATATATACACACATACATATAGGTAGTCCCCGACTTACGAGCACATCGACATACGAGGTTCCGGACTTACGAATGTGCATCTCATAAATTTCTTTTTTTATAAATGAATACATGTACAGTACTGTACAGTCACCAAGCACTTAGCCTATCCTAACATTCAGTTTTTAAAGATGAAGGAGTGAGTTGAATTGTCTCCCTCCTCCCTGCAGGCTCCATTCCCATAAAGGGAGCTAGCTCCCTTTATGTGAAAGGGAGACAATTCAACTCACTCCTTCATCTTTAAAAACTGTGTTAGGATAGGCTAAGTGCTTGGTGACTGTACAGTACTGTACATGTATTCATTTATAAAAATAAATAAATAAAAAAATTTGTGATCCTACTTACGAATTTTCGACTTACGAACGGCCCGTAGGTACGGAACTCGCTCGTAAGTCGGGGACTACCTGTATATATATATATATATATATATATATATATATATATATATANGGTTGAGCCTAACCAGGTGAGGGGCTGGACTCAGGTTTGAGGTGGGTTGTCCTCGCGCCTGTGACGTCACAGGCGCGATTGACTTCCATTTTATTTCAAAAACGAACCGTTTTCATCACAGTAAAATAAATCTACTTAGAGTAAATAAACCACTGGGTGCATTTTTTTGGCACAAGGACTGTTTTTTTATGAAGTAAATACCCAAAGTTTAGTAAAAAAACATTAAAAAGTGAATTTTGCATGTGTGGTCCCCTTTAAGTACAGTTACAAAGTATTTGTACTTTGTTACATCCCACCACTGAATAACGCTATAATTTTAAAGAAAGATCTTATGCATTCTAAAAGTCCTTTGCTTATGCTTTGGGAATGAGTCTCAGCTACTACCACACCAAATTTTATCTCAATTTTTTGTCAAATTGAATGAGTTGTAGTCAATTTTGTGTTGTTTAAGTTCAGTTAGCTGTGGCAGCCATCTTAAATTGGATGTACTTTAAAAGTCAACCAGTCGTAGAGAGCCATTCAGTGAATATTTCTTGAAAGTTTCATCAAAATCTGTTCAGTTGTTCATAAGATATTTTGCTAACAGACAGATGCAGAATACAAACATAATTTGATGATTTCTGGCAAACCGATCAACAAATGAGTCACTCATTTGTTGATCGATTTGCCAGAAATCATGATGCCAGAAATCATGAAATTCTGCGATTTTGTATTCATCAAAATCGCAGAATACAGTTGCTGTGATAGTAGGGCAGCCAATGTTGTTATATAATTTTGGACTGAGAAACTGAACCAAGACTTCACCTAACAGTTATTTTCATTATCATTTTATTTGCTTATTAATATATTTTATTCAGTCAATACAAATGCTGTGTAAAATGTTTTATATTTTTCTCATTTGATTTTTTAAACTATTTTCTTTGGTCACAATGGTTAATCACTGCTTTAAAAAAATAAGAGTCAAGTAAGATTTCGAATCTGTCTTTTTCTCCGAGATGAACGTGCCCCTCTGACAAAACCTCTGGCCCCAGCTTGGCCCCACCAGTACAACTGGTCTAGAACCGCCACTGAGAGTGACCCGGACAATGACCAGCCAATAAAAACAGAGTTTGTAACCAGCCAATAAAAACAGAGCTTGAATTTGAATCAGCCAATAAAAACAGAGCTTGAATTTGAACCAGCCAATAAAAACAGAGCTTGAATTTGAATTTCAGCAGAGGCAGAGCCATATATGGCTCTGAGGGGGAGGGATCAGAATGCTTTGCCTGTTGGAAATATTTCTAAGTTCTGTGCTCTACAGAAAGTTACACATAGCACCTTTAAAGGCATCATATAATTTGTTGTATGTTTCATTTATGCTCAAAAAAATATTAAGCTTCATTTTATTTAGGCTAGTTGTTTTAGAAAACTACACCTGCACTTTAAAAATGATCTGTTATTTAGATTGAAAAAGTCTGCACAAAATATAGATAAAAAAAACCTCCACAAAAACTTAAGTGCAGGTGTAGTTTTACTTGGGAGACTAAATAATTTACTAAATAAAGTAATTTCAGTAAAATTACCCTTTGTTGTTTTTTAAAATTTTATATAATACTGCAAAGCAATATGTTAAGTTAATTTTGTCAAATAAATACATTTTATTTTTTATTTTTTTTGGGTTATATCACGAAATTTATCGTTATCGTGATAATACTCTGAAATATCACAATATAATTCTTGAGCCTTATCGCCCACCCCTAGTTTGCCTGTATTATTACCAATCATGTGGTTTTTAATTTTCAAGTTTTTTTTTTTAGCAACAATAAAGTTTATAAATTGTCATTTGTAACAGCAACCTTCATAATGAGCAAGTTTTTTCTCAGTGGTAAAACTCCTAAAGGTTGACACTGGAATGGTGATTTTGCTGTTACTTAACTTTGTTAAATTCAAAAGATGATAAAATAACTTTTGTCATAGGCGCTCCTTTGTTCAGAATAAAATCACTATTTTTTCTGCCTTTAAAATTGTTCTTTTGTAGGAATATGTTGGTATTAATGTATATGTAGACAGAGGATGGTGATTGTGAGGGTAAATTGTGTGCGTGTGTGCGTGCATGTGTGTGTGTCCTTGTTTATGTTACTTTGTGAGGCCCATTTTTTGAGTTATACCAAATTGTGAGGACCAACTGCTTCTTATAGGGCCCAAAGCCCGGGCCCCATAAGAATAAGTCCCGTTGGTGGGTTAGGGGTTAGGTTTAGGACTAAGGTGTGAACTGAGGATGTGTTAAGTTTAGGTTAAGGTATGCATTGGTAATGGTTAGGTTTAGGGTAAAGGTCAGGGTTAGGCTATATAAATGAATGGAAGTCAATGCAATGGCCCCACAAAGATAGAAAAACAAACATGTGTGGGTGTGTGTGTGTGTGTAACATTGTCTTTATTGTACATGTGTTTCAGTGGTTCCTACCTCTGTTTAGAGCTGATTAAGAAGAAGTTCCTCAAGACTAAAGGCCTGATGTGGACCAACAGAACCCAGAGCCTCTTATCATAGAGTCCAGTCTAGTGGGAGACCAACTTAATATGGAGGAGACCGATATCAAGTTTTTGGTCACTACAGTTCCTTTAAAGAGTGAGGAGGATAAAAAAAACTTTACCAGGAACCAAGGTTTAAACACTCACGAAGACATTTCCAGCTCTTCAAAGTTTGACGTTAATGAGGACTATGAAGAGGATGGTGAAATGACCAATCCTGACTCTCTGCTAAAGAACTCATCAGACTCTGAATCAGAACGTGAAGACAGTATGAAAGACTGGAAGGAGAGCAGGGCTCCTGAATCAGAGGTAAAAACTGTTAACAATTCTTTGAGCTGCTCTGAGTGTGGTAAGCAGTATGTCAGTAACCAGACTCTTCAAACACACATGACAAGTCATTCAGGAGTGAAGTCTTCAAGATGTCTGCTTAATAAGAAATGTGTTGGAGAGAAGACAAATGTATAGTCACGCATGAAAGTCCAGGCAAGACCAAACTCAATAAGCTGTGATGACTGTGGTAAAAGATTTACTTCCAAATACTGTACAAATTAAACAGACACATGACAGTCCACACAGGAGACAAGCCATTTCCTTGTGGACTTTGTGGACATAGATTTAGTCAGAAGACGGATTTAAACAGACACATGACAATCCACAGTGGAAACAAACCGTTTCCTTGTGATATCTGTGGACAAAGATTTAGTCTGAAGGCAAATTTAAATACACACATGAGAGTCCACACAGGAGACAAACCTTTTCTTTGTGAACTTTGTGGACAAAGATTTGGTCAGAAATCAGCTTTAAACTCCCACATGAGAGTCCACACTGGAGACAAACCCTTTCCTTGTTATCTATGTGAACAAAGGTTTAGTCTGAAGGCAAGTTTAAATACACACATGAGAGTCCACACAGGAGACAAACCTTTTACTTGTGAACTTTGTGGTCAAAGATTTAGTCAGAAGTCGGCTTTAAACTCACACATGAGAGTCCACACAGGAGACAAACCCTTTCCTTGTGAACTTTGTGGACAAAGATTTAGTCTGAAGGCAAATTTAAATACACATATGAGAGTCCACACAGGAGACAAGCCGAGACAAACTGTTTCCTTGTGAAGAAGTTAGTCAAAAATAAAGGAGTGTGTGTAAAAGTAAACATTTAGATGGTACAACAATCAATTACTACTGAAGATTTTTAAAGTTACAAAGATGCTTCACTGATTTGTCCTTTTTAACTTTTATTTAACCAGGAAAATCCCATTGAGATTAAAAACCTATTTTTCAAGGGAGACTTGGCCAAGATAGGCAGCAGCAAATACAAAACACAGTTGCCACATTAAGGACACAGGTACAAGTTATGGAGTTTGAAGTCCATTCAATTCTGTTAAACGCACCCATTGGAATGAACTATTCAAGTCTTTCTGCAGTGTATTACATGTAGTAGGTGCAGAATGGACAAAAGCCTTTTTACCCATTTCAGTTTGAGCAAACAGAACAGCAAGCATCAATAGTCCTGAATGCAGATGGAGTCAGAGCCAGCACCTCTCTGTACAGTCAGAGTCCAAATATATACAAACCGGATTCCAAAAAAGTTGGGACACTAAACAAGTTGTGAATAAAAACTGAATGCAATGATGTGGAGGTGCCAACATCTAATATTTTATTCAGAATAGAACACAAATCACAGATCAAAAGTTTAAACTGAGAGAATGTATCATTTTAAGGGAAAAATATGTTTCAAAATTTCATGGCATCAACAAATCCCAAAAAAGTTGGGACAAGTCCATTTTTACCACTGTGTGGCATCCCCCCTTCTTCTTACAACACTCAACAGACGTCTGGGGACAGAGGAGACCAGTTTCTCAAGTTTAGAAATAGGAATGCTCTCCCATTCATGTCTAATACAGGCCTCTAACTGTTCAATCATCTTGGGCCTTCTTTGTTGCACCTTCCTCTTTATGATGCGCCAAATGTTCTCTATAGGTGAAAGATCTGGACTGCAGGCTGGACATTTCAGTACCGGATCCTTCTCCTACGTAGCCATGATGTTGTGATTGCTGCAGAATGTGGTCTGGCATTATCTTGTTGAAAAATGCAGGGTCTTCCCTGAAAGAGATGACGTCTAGATGGGAGCATATGTTGTTCTAGAACCTGAACATAGTTCTCTGCATTAATGGTGCCTTTCCAGACATGCAAGCTGCCCATGCCACAAGCGCTCATGCAACCCCATACCATCAGTGATGCAGGCTTCTGAACGGAGCGTTGATAACAACTTGGGCTATCCTTGTCCTCTCTGGTCCAGATGACATGGCGTCCCAGTGTTCCATAAAGAACTTCAAATCGTGACTCATCTGACCACAGAACAGTCTTCCATTTTGCCACACTCCATTTTAAATGACCCCTGGCCCAGTGCAAACGTCTGAGCTTGTGGAGCTTGCTTAGAAATGGCTTCCTCTTTGCACTGTAGAGTTTCAGCTGGCAACGGCGGATGGCACGGTGGATTGTGTTCACTGACAATGCTTTCTGGAAGTATTCCTGAGCCCATTCTGTTATTTCCTTGACAGTGGCATTCCTGTTTGAGGTGCAGTGACGTTTAAGGGCCCGGAGATCACGAGCATCCAGTAGAGTTTTACGGCCTTGACCCTTACGCACAGCGATTGTTCCAGATTCTCTGAATCTTTTGATGATGTTATGCACGGTTGATGATGATAACTTAAAAGTCTTTGCTATTTTACGCTGGGTAACACCATTCTGGTATTGCTGCACTATCTTTCTGTGCAACAATGGTGGAATTGGTGATCCTCTTACCATCTTGGCTTCTGAGAGACACTGACACTCTGAGAAGCTCTTTTTATACCCAATCATGTTGTCAATTGACCTAATTAGTGTTAATTGGTCTTCCAGCTGTTCGTTATATGTTCAATTTCCTTTTTCCAGCCACTTATTGCTACTTGTCCCAACTTTTTTGGGATTTGTTGACACTGTGAAATCTTGAATCAACATATTTTTCCTTTAAAATGTTACATTTACTCAGATTCCAATTTTGATCTTTCATCTATGTTCTATTACAAATAAAATATTGAAATTTGCCATCTCCATATCATTGTATTCAGTTTTTATTCACAATTTATGTCCCAACTTTTTTGGAATCCGGTTTCTACATTGTTTTTTTATGTTTTAATACTGTTTTTAAAATTGCTTTGTTGTTAGATTTTAAAGAAGTTATGTGAGTAATTCTCAAAACAATGTTCTTGTAGTTACCATTTTATATATTTTACAAATAAAGTTTGTAACTATTTACTTTTTCTTTTATTGACTTTGACTATTCTATATTTACTTATGTTACTTTTACTTATATTGCTTATAATATTGCTTATAATATTTACTTTATTATTTTATCACTTTGATAATGAGATTAATCTTAAGGAGTCTTTTGGGAGAAGGGAGTAGCGAGGGATTGGGGCAGTCTCAGATTGGCTAGGAAGTAAGAAGGGAGGTCTTTGAGGAAAATAGGTTGGGAACCACCGATCTAAAGGGCCGTTTCAGGTCCATTTCTGCTTGATTTATGGAACATTTGAACACATGTAAACTAAGAACGGGGTGCCCATGTCCAGCAGTCGCTGTGCGAGAGGCGTGGGACATCCTGGACAGGTCGCAAGTCCGTTTCTAACAGGTGGTTCAGCGGACAGGCGCAGCCGGTGACAGGTTGTCTGTGCTTAACACAACTTTTTTTAATAACCGGCCGGTCGGACCTGACTCCTCCTCAAAAAATATATTAACACAATTTTATATTGTGCATTTTTATTTAGTTTTCTTTTTACTATGATTCGTAAAACCACATCAAAGCCCATGACCGGCCAAGCCCACACTAAGCACATGGTTCGGCTCGGATTTGGGTCGGGCTCCAGGTTCGGATTATAAATGACAGCTCTATGTGGTTATGTTTATGTTGTATATTTAATAAAACGTGAGCTTAACCAAGAGCAACAAAAATTTCCTACCTCTTCTCACTCAGGCAGCGAAAGCTGAGAGCGGGACTGATGTCCTTAAAGTGACAGTACATATTTTAGTTTTTAACATAATAGTTATAGAAAACTTTTCAAACATAACCAAAATGAGGGTTCTTCAGAGTTAATCAGGATTTGGTGACATTTAAAGCATAATTAAAAACAAAAGCATATTTTCTAAAGTTGTTACACAGACAAATGGATATTTTTACAATCTCTAACCTCTGAGCAAACACATTTTGCGCCCCCTGTGCGACCCCACCCCCGTGGGGGTTGGGAACCACTGCTTTAGATGACAGTTGAACAAACATTTAGTGACCACCATCATTATTAGTGTTTTTACATCAATAATCAATTTAGATATCAGTTGTTTGCCTTATTGCACTTTGAGATTTTTATTAATGAAAAGTGCATTATAAATGGAATTCATTATTATTATTATTATTATTATTATTATTATTATTATTGCT
Source organism: Garcialebias charrua (assembly GCA_038048925.1). Classification (NCBI taxonomy): domain Eukaryota; kingdom Metazoa; phylum Chordata; class Actinopteri; order Cyprinodontiformes; family Rivulidae; genus Garcialebias; species Garcialebias charrua. The sequence goes on from JBBPBX010007353.1 coordinate 58,130, forward strand.
GCTGCTAAAGGCTCAATAAACATAGCAAATAGTGCAGGTGAAAGTGGCATACAGGTATACAGTGTAAAAATATAGAACATAAAATTAGTCTTTATGCTGACGATGTTTTACTTTTTCTTCAAAAATCAGAAAACTCTATATCTAATGTTATCGAATTACTAAACTCATTCTCACAAGTTTCTGATTATTGTATAAATTGGTCAAAATCTATAGTTCTTCCAATAAATTGCGTGTTTAATACTTCTTTAAATGAAAGACTACAATCAGGTAACATTACTGTACATACTTGGGTATTAACATTTCTCCTAGATTAGAAGACTTAATAAAATTAAACCATATACCAGAAAATTAAAGACGATCTTACTAGATGGAAATCTCTACCCATATCACTCAAGGGAAGAGTTGCCTCAGTAAAAATAATGGTCCTGCCGAGAATAAATTATTTATTCTCAATGATTCCAAATAAGCCTTCAAATGAATGGTTTAAATCCTTGGACTCTTTCATATCTAAATTCCTTTGGAAAAACAAAACTCCACGTATTAGCTTAAAAACACTACAGAAATCTAAAGAAACCGGAGGATTAGAACTTCCAAACTTTTATCACTATTATTTAGCCAATAGGATAGAATATATTTCAAAGTGGCTAAATCCAAGTGCACTAGATGTTACTTGGATAAACATAGAGCAAACTTTATGTAATAACATTAGAATTTCAGATTTGCAATTTATTAGTAAAATATAAAAAAACATGTTTGCTTTAAAAGTATCAGTATTAGCTCATCTCTGACAGCATGGTGGGAGTATCTGAAAATGACAAAGTCTTCACTACTCCCATGCAGACAAACACCCATCTGGAACAATCCTGACATACAGAAAGAAAATAATATGTTAAATTTCTCAGGTTGGAGAGTTAAGGGAATTGAACGTCTGGAACACATATTTGATGGTGTAGACTTTATTTCATTTAATGAATTAATAATACAATATGGCATTGACAATAAATACTTCTTAGAATATCAACAAATTAAGTCTATTGTAAAAAAGAAATTTAAGCTTAATAGAGAATTGTTAGAGACACCAACATGTGTGTCAGAATTCATTAATCTTAAACAACCCAAATTGTTATCTGAAATATACAAGAAATTGTCTAGAATCGATGACTCATAACGCTTCCTGTTGCAAAATGGGAGACAGATTTATCAGTCAACTTTGACCAAAACACCTGGTCTCAAATATGTTTAAAAACATTTACAATGACTAGAATCTCCAATTTACAATTAATACAGTATAAAGTTCTCTATAGAGTACATTATACAGGTCAGCGAATGTTTAAAGCTGCTATGTGTAAGTTTCTGTTGTGCTCAGGACTTGGAAATATTTTCAGCAGGGAAAAGCATTCTGCTCCCTCCCCCTAAGAGCCATATATGACTCTGAGGGGGAGCCACAGTCCGTGCTTCTGCTGAACTTGAGTTCTGCTCCGCCCCCTGCTGCATGTCCGCTCGGAGCCGCTTCAATATTCTGTGATTTTATGTTAATAAAACGTTCTAAAAAATAAAATAAAACCATGAAGCACTGGTCCAGCAACACAAAAACACCCTGAAATCAGCAGAGCTTCACGCAGCCACGTTGGACATGATTTAATTTGCTTGTGACTTCCTCATTTGATATCCAAGATGGCGGCGCGTGCAAACGTTGCGGCTTCTCTCTCTGCCAGCAACACGGTGCTTTCGTCTGTTTTGTCCTGCACGCCGCAATTTGCCGGCACGTCTTTGTCTTGTCTACGTGTTCAAGAACGCAAGTATAGCCGTGAATTCCTGCTTGATGTCGGAAAAACCGCTCATTTGGGAATAAACAGCGAACTCCAGGAGAAGCTAAATGAGCTTGAGGAGGAGTTACGTGAGCTTCGTGACTGCGAGCTGCTCTGGAAGCCAGCTCCGAGCTTCCCTTCATCGCAGCCCGCCGTGGAAGTACCACAAGCGGCGTGACGCTTCACCGCGCCCGCCATGGAAACGCCACAAGCGGCGTGACAGGAAACAGAAGCGGGGTAAACGCGGAGGTATCAGAGCTAGGCTAGCAGCTAGCCCACACAGGCCGGCTATTCCATCCATGGTTCTGGCTAACGTGCGCTCCTTGGACAACAAATTGGATTATATACGCCTGCTACGAACGACACAAAAGACTGTGAGAGACTGTTGTGTGTTTGTATTCACGGAAACGTGGCTTAACAACAACGTTCTGGACCATGCTATTCAGTTGGAGCAGCTAACATGCTACAGAGCGGACCGAGCTTTCATCAAGGGAGGTAAGACTCGCGGAGGCGGGCTCTGTGTTTACATCAACAACGCATGGTGTCGTGATGCTGCTGTGGTCTACAAACACTGCTCACATTTAGTGGAGTTCATGACTATTAAATGCAGACCGTTCTTTTTACCGAGGGAGTTTACAGCTGTTTTGATTGTTGCTGTATATATCCCTCCAAGCTCCAACAGCAAAGATAGAGGTGAGGCACTGAATGAACTATATCTGCACATCAGTGAGCAACAAACAGCCCACCCTGATGCTTTTCTCATCACGGCTGGTGATTTCAACCATGCAGATTTAAAGAGTGTATTACCAAAAACATACAGAAACATAAACTTTGCAACAAGAGGAAACCACACCCTGGACCAGGTTTACACCACCATGAAAAATTCCTACAGAGCTGTCCCCCTCCCCCACATTGGTGCTTCGGACCATATCTGTGTCATGCTAAAGCCAGCATACAGGCCACTGGTGAAAGTCACAAAACCAGTCCGCAAACAGATACGAGTGTGGCCAGAGGGGTCTTCAGAGGCACTCCAGGACTGTTTTGACACCACAGATTGGGGTATGTTCAAAGAAGCTGCTACCACAAACAACACCACATGTCTCCAGGAGTACTCAGACACTGTATGTTCATACATCACCAAGTGCATTGATGATGTAACCAACCTTAAAACCATCACTGTTCGGGCTAACCAGAAGCCATGGCTGACAGCTGAGGTTCACAGACTCATGAAAGCCAGGAATGCTGCCTTCAAAGCGGGAGATCAGGTGGGCCTGAGGGCAGCCAGAAACAACCTGGACCGGGGCATCAGAAAGGCAAAGAGGCAGTATTCTGGGAAAATAGCTCACCGTTTCAAGGACAGCAGGGATACACGCAGTCTGTGGCAGGGAATACAGACCATCACAAACTACAAACCACCCCCCCAGACCTGTGACAGCTCAGCCTCTGCGCTGAATGAACTGAATGAGTTCTTTGCTCGGTTCGAGGCAAGTAACAGCACACCAGCACATAAACTCCCCCCCTCTCCTGATGGCCAGGTGCTGACGCTGTCCTCAGACAGCGTAAGGCGATCATTCATCAAGATTAACGCCCGGAAGGCCTCTGGTCCTGACAACATACCTGGTCGTGTGCTGAAGGACTGTGCAGGGGAACTCGCAGCGGTCTTCACGGACATCTTTAACATCTCACTGAGCCAGGCCATCGTCCCCACCTGTTTCAAAGCCACCACCATCATCCCTGTCCCAAAGAAGGCAACGCCCGCATGCCTCAATGACTATCGCCCAGTAGCACTCACCCCCATCCTGATGAAGTGCTTTGAACGGCTAGTCATGAAAAGCATCACATCTGTCCTCCCTGACTCCCTGGATCCCTTCCAATTTGCATACCGACCTAATCGCTCAACCGACGATGCCATCTCCTCTGCCCTTCACACAGCTCTCACACATCTGGACACGAAGGACTCCTATGTTAGAATGTTGTTCATCGACTTCAGCTCGGCATTCAACACCATCATCCCCCAACAGCTCATCCTTAAACTGGACAGTCTGGGGCTGAATACCTCAATGTGTAACTGGCTGCTAGACTTCCTGACCGGGAGACCACAGACAGTACGAGTCGGGAGTAACACATCTAGCACCATCACATTGAACACAGGGGCCCCACAAGGATGTGTGCTGAGCCCCCTTCTATTCACCCTGCTAACACACGACTGCACACCATCATACAGCTCCAACCACTTCATCAAGTTTGCGGACGACACAACAGTGGTGGGTCTCATCAGCAACAACGATGAGACGGACTACAGGAACGAGGTGAGCCGCCTGGCCTTGTGGTGCGGACACAACAATCTCACTCTCAACGTGGAGAAGACAAAGGAGATTGTTGTGGACTTCAGGAAGAAGGATGCCCAACATGCCCCTCTGACCATCAACAGCACCGCAGTGGAGAGAGTAGACAGCACCAAGTTCCTGGGAGTGCACGTCTCAAAGGACCTGTCCTGGAGCAGGAACACTGCAGCACTGGCAAAGAAGGCTCACCAGCGTCTCTACTTTCTCCGCAAGCTGAAAAGGGCTGGAGCTTCAACCCCCATCATGAGCACCTTCTACAGAGGTGCCATAGAAAGTGTCCTGACCAGCTGCATCACTGTGTGGTTTGGTGCATGTACTGCATCCTGCCGCAAGAGCCTCCAGCGCATTGTGAGAGCAGCTGAGAAGATAGTCGGCACCTCCTTCCCCTCACTGCAGGACTTACACAGCAAACGCCTCACTCGGAAAGCCCACCGCATGGCAGGTGATCCCACACACCCACTACACAGCCGCTTTAGACTGCTGCCATCAGGGAGGAGACTGAGGAGTCTCCAGGCTCGAACCAGCAGACTGAGAGACAGCTCTGTTCATCAGGCAGTCAGGATGCTAAACACTCTGCCTGCTCTGCCCCCCCTCCCATTTGAACTGCCTTAACACTAAAACTTTCTCACACATTACCACACAACACAAAGATTTTAACACTGGACTCTGTGTCATCAAACGGGTTATTCACTAAACTCTCGGTCATGTGCTCATACAGTTTGCACTACTTCTCATACTTGCACTAATGTTTGTATTACATCACTGCCTATAATCATAATACTGTTTACATTCTCTGTTTACATTTATTAATACTGTTTACTTTTATTACTACTGCTTACATGTAACTACTACTGTTTACATTTACACTACTCTAATATCTACACCACTGCTGATACATATACAATGTGCTCTGAACGGTCTTATTTAGGGATGCCCAATGTGCCTTACTGCATATGCCACTTTTTGCCTCTATAACAACATCAACTACTACCTCATACATATACTGTGCACATTAACTCATACGCTGCTTTGCCACTTTGCAAATGTCAATGCTAGAAACCTTTAGTTTATTTTAGTTATACTTTTTATACTCTTTTTTTATACTAGTATGCAAAAACTCAGGACAGTATTATGTTCATTAAATGTTTAATGTTTTAGTTTTAGAGTTGGTGTAAATTTTCATACTCTTATTCCACTATGCAAAAAACTCAGGACAGTGTTAGTTTTACTATTTTATGCTTATGTCAATTATTATATGTTTCAGTGTTTCAATGTTTAGATGTTTACTGTTGCACCGAGGGACTGAGAGAAACGCAATTTCGGTCCTGTGTATGTCCTGTACAGTACATATTGCAGATCTGACAATAAAGTTGACTTTGACTTGACTTTGACTCATTTCTGTCAGTGGATCTGGAATGTCTGGAATGCTCCGCCCCCACTACATGTCCTGTGGCAGACGCTGCAAAGTTCTGTGATTATATGTTAATAAAACGTGCTAAAAAATAAAACAATGAAGCACTGGTCCAACAACACAAAAACACCCTGAAATCAGCAGAGCTTCACCAGCCACTTTGGACATGATTTAATTCGCTCGTGACTTCCTCATTTCTGTCAGTGAAGGATGAAGCGATCACTTGACTTTTGGCAAAAAACAAACAAAAGAAAAGTCCAGCTCTGGGATGAAGAAGGGATATTTAATACATTTGTGTCGCATACAAAACAGTCCTGCATCGCTTTGCAATCCTTTGAATGAGAACGTGCGTGGCGCTGGGGCTGGGACAGGCGGGGGCGTGGGTTGGGGTGTGACAAACAACTCTGTTTTTATTGGCTGGTCATTGTCCGGGTCACTCTGTGTTTTTAGTGTTTTTATAAATGCTGATAGAGAAGCAAGGGGACTATAGTTTTTTTCAGAGATTACTTTGTCTAACATCAGTATGTCAGTAGATAGTGACAGAGTGAAGAAATATGTAAAAAATATATTGTTAGAAAAGTTACAGACTGCATTACGAAGTTACATAGTGCATCTTTAAGATGGGATTTACATCATCTAACAATTGCCCACAGTGCACAAGCAATATACGCAATGTTTATATCCACGCACTCTGGTTTTGTCCACCCGTTCAGAGATTCTGGGTCCAGGGGCCTCATGTATCAACGGTGCGTACGCACAAAAACCTTGCGTACGCCATTTTCCACGCAAAACTCCGTATGTATCAAAACAGAACTGAACGTGGAAATGTGCGCAGCCCCACGCCAACTCCAGGGCTGGCATACGCGCGTTTCTGTGGTTTTGGTTCCATTGGCGACACTTAGAGGTGATTCTGAGAAACTGTTCATGATGTGAAAATCATTATTGTTCACACCAAACACACATGATTAACAATTATTACATCCACATGGACGCAATTAGATGAGTGGATACAAAAGCATGCGCAAAATAGTGGCAACAATATTGACAACAATGGCCTTAGCTTTATTAGAGGATATAGCAAATGGCGCTATACGCAGAGAGCGTGTCTTTCGAGACCGAGAGGATTTTCTGGCTCATGATGATGACTGGCTCATCAGTCGTTTTCGGCTTCCGAGGGCAGTACTTCTGCAACTGTGCTTAGAGCTACGACCGGTTTTGGAGCACCACACAGCCAGGAGCCGTGCGCTGCCTGTACATGTGCAGCTGCTGACAACACTGGGATTTCTTGCAACAGGGGCATTTCAGAGGGAGTTGGCAGACCGATCGGGACTGTGTCAGTCCACACTGAGCCGATCCATGCCAGCTGTGTGGGATGGACTTATCCGTATGTCACCCAGGTATATAACATTCCCATACAATGCAGCTGAACAGGCCAACATTAAAGCGCAATTTGCAGCGACAACCGGTTCTCCTAACGTAATCGGGGCTGTCGACTGCACACACATTGCTCTAAAAGCACCATCACAGGATGAATATGTTTACGTTAACAGGAAACATTTTCATTCAATCAATGTGCAAATTATTTGTGACGCGCAAATGCGTCTAACAAACATTGTGGCGAGGTGGCCTGGCTCAACACACGATTCATTAATGAACAGCATGGTTGGGAACAGACTCCAAGCTGGCACGGTGCGAGATGGTTGGCTTCTTGGTGAGTAAATTCTTCTTTTTTCATCCTTATAATCTCTTATGCGCATGGAACCTGTGCGCCCCCACATGTCGCCCTGTCTTTGAAGTTCCATTACTAGTCAGTGCTTCAAGTGATCAACTTTCTGTTAATGGCTGGTTAAAATGCAGTTT
>JBBPBX010007354.1:0-12012 GCA_038048925.1 Garcialebias charrua
GTTTGTGATGCATCCCACCACCGCTGTATCATCTGCAAACTTAACAATATGACAGCCTGGAAGTGTGGCTGTACAATCATATGTGAGCAGAGTGAACAGAAGGGGGCTCAGCACACATCCCTGAGGAGAGCCAGTATTCACTTTCCCTCGCGAGACCTTCCCAGCGCGAGCTGGCATCCTGCCAGATTTAACGTGACTATTTACTTGCAACTACTGCACAGAAACCGCCACACAGTGATATGTGCTGTTCACATAAGAGGTAAACATCTTACATCGTAGTTGTGATGTGTTTTCACCATGTACTGACCTGAAGAATAATAAAATTAGGAGTCAAAGATGACGACCATTGTTTCTCCGTTTAGATCCAGAAAGCATGTGAAGCCGTCCGTCCCCAAAACCAACCTGGAAGCAACGCACCCCCCCAAAACAAAGGTTCCGCTTCGTCATCACCGCTCCTCAGAAAAACACTATAAGAATGCAGGCACATTAACTTGCCGAACCGCAAACAAAATATAACATATATTTGAAAATAGGATCAGCTGCACATGGAAATACTTTACATTCATAAGAAAACCAAATATTGTGGTGACATTTTTAGGTGCACCACACGCTCCCCAACTTAAAAGGTGGCTCCCGACACTTTAACGCCAGTGATAACATTTCACAAAATATTAACAACTTGGTTCTTGTCACAGGAACCTCACTCAAAAGAACATTTCCCTTCAGTGTACACATCTCAGTACACAAAATTATAAGGCACTGCAAAAGGCATTGTCGTTGCATAAGGCACAGTCTGTTGAGTATAAAATTGCTCTTGCACAGGTTGCATTACCCATAATGGTGAAGCTTGTAACCCACACAGTCCAACATGACCTATGACCCCTTGTGGCTGATAGGAGGGCTGACCCATAGTGTTGTAGGTGAATGTCTGAGGTGGTCTCCTTGCTCGCGTAGACCTCCTGAGAAATTCCTCCTGAGTTGATACTCGCTCCTCTTGCTCAATTTCAGGTTCAACCTGTTCAATAGGCGTGTTTCCATCAAGGTTTCTAGGTGCGCATTATGAAGCATCGCATCAGAAAAGCTAAATGGAAACGGCATAATTCGAGTTAACTTCCTCTAAGTCGCTCTAAAGTTTATACGCTCGCTTGAGGTAGTTTTTGGGGAGTCGATTCAGAGCTGAGTCGGCTAAACGACAGATGGAAACAGATTAGCCGACTCAGTTCTGCCGCAGCGAACATTCACGTCACGTGACTGATCAGCTGTTTCCGCTCCGGACAACATGTAACATCGCTAAAACTAGTTGGCATGACAGAATAAATACAACTTGCCCGATAGCAACACATACCTGAAATATTCTCTCCATTTTGCCGAGATGTCTGTTTTCAAACGCTACTTCCTGTTTACTGTGGAAGTGCGTAACGCTGACGTCTGACGTATGGCGCTGACGTGTGACGTAATGACGCTGACGTCTGACGTAGAGACGCTTTGCGTGGCATTGCAGATGCGCTTCAAGCCAGTTTAATGGAAACACTTCTGATCCTCATAATTTTAATTTACATTTTAGCGAAATTTTCTAAAATTCGCTCAAAAATCGAATTTAAATTGGATGGAAACATAGCTAGTGTCTCTTCCCAGTTCTTGTTCTCTCTGTGCATCGCCCGTTTCACCATTTTGGACCAGTTCATTTTCAGCTGGATGCTGAAAATGTTCATCTACAGTGTTCAGTTGAGAGTCCCTCTGTTGGTCCACGGGTGTGAAAACTTGGCTCGACACTGGATGAGTTTGGGTGACTGGTTCCTGTAGTCTTGTTGACGCAGGTACTCTGAGAAAATAACGCATCCTGGAGTCACTCTCAGAATCTGATGAGTCGCTGTCTCGATTACTTTGGCTTGGAGTGACCCGGTGGCCTCTGACTCTGCTCTTGGTGGGTGCTTTATCTTTTCTGTGATCAACAGTTAAAGGTAAGTCATTCACCAGGTGCAGCAGATTTCTGTGGAGGACCCTGGTATTCTGGGCATTGTTCTCAGGACATACTTTGTAGATGGGGCTGTCATTGATCTGCTCTTTGACAATGTACACAGTCTGCTCCCAATATGACCTGAGCTTTCCAGGTCCGCCCTTTTCTCTCAGGTTGCGAACTAACACTCGATCACCAGGCTCCAAGACAACTCCTCTCACATGTTGGTCATAGTGTTTCTTTCCACGAGCGCTCGATTGCTGGCTGTTGTTGTTAGCAATACGATAAGCCTCTTTCATCCTCCTTGCCCACTCTTGAACATATCCATATGGTGTTTCACTGTCCTCCTCTGTGTTGAGTCCAAACATGAGGTCCACGGGCAAGCGGGGATGCTGTCCAAACATTAAGAAATGTGGGGCAAACCCTGTGGCCTCATGTTTTGTGCAATTATATGCATGGACAACTTGGGGCAGAAAGTCTTTCCAGTTATCCTTTTCTGCCTCCTCAAGAGTTCTCAGCATTTGTAGTAGGGTGCGATTAAATCGCTCGGCAGGATTTCCCTGTGGGTGGTATGGTGTTGTACGTGAGTGACTGACACCTGACAGCTGCTGTAGTCCCCTAAACAGTGAGTTTTCAAATTCACGGCCCTGGTCGTGATGTAGTCTAGCAGGGTACCCAAAACGAGGAATAAAATCGTTGTATAGTTTCTCCGCAGCAGTTTTGGCTGACTTGTTTCTGGTCGGCCACGCCTGAGCGAACCGTGTAAAGTGGTCAACTGCAACAAGGATGTATTCGTAACCACCTCTGCTCTTTTCTAGATGCATAAAGTCAATGGATACTAGCTCCATGGGTGCACTGGAACTGATGCTCCCCATGGGTGCCCTGACGTGTGTGGTGGGTTTCTTTTGTTTTATACAGGGACATTGTCTCGTCACATAAGCTTCAATGTCCTTCTTCATAAAGGGCCAGTAGAAGCGATCTCGGGCCAGGTTGATAACTCTTTCAGCACCGAGGTGACCCATGTCCTTATGAAGGAGTTTCAGCACCAAGGGCCTGTACTCTGCAGGCAGTACAAGCTGTTTTCTACCCCCAGCTTCTCTGTAAAGTAGCTCATTCTCCATCTTAAGTTTCCCCCACTCACGCATTAACCTCCGCACTAACCCATCTGCATTTTGTCTGTCTCTGTCAGTTAGTGTGGGTTTGGTCTCTTTTAACCTGAGGAGTTCTTTAATTGTCGTGTCTTGTCTTTGTGCTCTCACTAGCTCTTCATGGCTAATGCTAGGTAAGGCTGGTGCGTCTGGCCTAGTGTCCGACCCAATGTCTTGAGCCAGGTTTAAGGCAGCTACATAGGCAACATCACTCTTCTTTGCTACCTCACTCCCTTCCCATGTTGCACAAACAATGTCTCGGCTAAGCTCCTCTGTACATTCTCCAACATAACTGTCAATGTCCAGCGGAAGGCGTGACAAAGTGTCAGCGTCCACATTAACTCTACCAGGTCGGTACTTGATGTTAAACCGGAAATCTGCAAGCTCTCCTACCCACCTATGTCCTGTCGCATTTAACTTTGCAGTGCTCATTACATATGTCAAGGGATTATTGTCGGTATACACTGTGAACTCTGGGGCATAAAATAAATAATCCCTGAACTTCTCACAAATGGCCCATTTAAGAGCTAGGAACTCTAGCTTACCGGAATGTAAACAATAGTTTTTTTCAGCTGGGGTCAGAGTTCTTGAGCCATACGCTATGATTTTTAATTTTCCCCCCTGCCTCTGATACAACACAGCCCCGAGCCCTTTCTCACATGCGTCAGTATGTAAAACAAAGGGCAGTTCGAAGTCGGGGTAGGCAAGCACAGGTGGGTCGGACAGAGTGTCAATGAGCTGCCTCAGGATGTGGTCGTGCTCACCTGTCCAGCTGATAGGAGCCCTTGAGGGCAGCTGAGCACTTCGGGTTTTCTTGGGCTTGGTCTGAGTGTTTTCAGGACTCCCTTTGACTTGTAGGAGGCTGTACAAAGGTTTAGCAATCCTGGAAAAATCTTGAATGTAGGCCCGATAATAACTTAAAAACCCAAGCAGTTTTCTTAACTCACCCACGTTCGTTGGCGTCTTCTGACTGAGTGACTTGACAGCTTCATAGTCCTTTGGATCGATTCGGACCCCCTTTTCTGAAACCAGCCTACCCACATATCTGACCTCTGCTTTGAACAGTTCACATTTGGTTGGGCGAAGCTTAACCCCATGTTGCTGAAGAGCTCTGAGGACCTTGCGCAACGCCTCAACATGTTCAGTGAACCCCTTTGAATAGCAAAGGATGTCATCCAGATATGGAATGCAACAATCATCAAGGCTGAGTTAGACTTTCGCTTTGGTCCGCAGGCTGGAGCGCGCGCGCCGCGCGTGCACTGTGCCGCACGGCGAAATGCGTTCATAGTTTCGCCCCTGTGTTTATGGTTGACGCACGGCCGAGCATGGCAAAGTGCTGTTCTTTTACGGGCCAGCAGGTGGAAGTAGCCTCTACAACATGTGCATATGTTACAAGAAAGGGTGTAGAAGAAGAAATCTACCGTAGAAGAAGAACTGTTTGACGTCACAACACAAACAAAATGGCTTCCCGCTCGCTTCATTCTTGAACTGTCTTTATTAGAGGAGCAAATTATAATAGAACAACAGTTATTGTGTCTTGCAATTTTAATGAGACGAAGAAGACGCAGAAGGAGATGGTATGTTCGGCCATTACACTGTCAGAGACGTACTGGTGGGGAATATAACATGCATGTCTGCACGCCGATTTGATGACCTGCTACATCGTATTTCGCCTTTCATACGACATGGAAGGACCCACAGCAGCCCTGTGACATTACCCGAGCGTTTGGCAGTGACTTTAAGAATCCTGGCTTCAGGTAGCAGCCAGAAAAGTGTAGCAGCCAGCTACAAACTTGGTGCAACTACGGTTTCCCTGATAGTCTCTGAGGTGTGCCAAGCTATATTGTATATTGCTATATGTATTTGAATGTTAAATGATTTTAAATAAAATGAAACTACATTGAAATATCCACTTCAGCTTTCCGTCTGTTTTGTTTGCATATTGTATTTACAAAGCCACTAACAGTTGTATTACATAAAACTTGGTATGAAAGACTTTTTTATAACTGTAAGAACATTAGATGTTAGAATTATTTGGAAACCTGAAATGGCATTGTAAATATAAGTCCCATATTGCATTAAAATGAAGCATTGCTACCTGACACGAAAAATCTCAATGTGTAGTAGCCTTTATTTCACCAGGAATGTGAAGTGGAATGTGGAGAAACCTGTAGAAATAGTGTTTTGATTTTAATGTGTGCAAAAATTGCATGCTGTCTAAAAATAATTGATAAATGTGTAATTATGCATTACAAATGTATCATTTGAATCAAAGTCAAGTCAAAGTCAGCTTTATTCTCAAAACAGTAATATGTACAGGACATACACAGGATTGAAATTGCATTTCTCTCTGTCCCTCAGTGCAACAATAACTATTTAAACACTAAAACATTTAATAAACATAAAATGAAATAAAGTGTAATACTGTCCTGAGTTTTTGCATAGTACTTTTTCATAGTAGTATAAAAAGTTTTCACCAACACCAACTGAGTGAGCTGATGCTAGGGCTGTCGCTTCTGCTACTGCTGCTTGACCCTGGCAAGTGTCGAGGTGGTACGGGTATGGGCACCGTTGGACAGGGAGGAATTGGCGTGGAGGACCTGCGCAGAGGAAAACACATTACGTTTGAAGTACTGCCAGTTTCATGGCCAGTAGGCGTGAGGTTGTGAGAGACGATGGGTGTGATGTACTCATGGTCGATGGTGGTGAGGGTCTGGTCGATAGGGGTGAGGGTCTGGTCGATAGGGGTGAAGGTCTGGTCCATGGGGGTGACGGTCGGGTCGAATGGGGTGACAGTCTGGTCGAGGCACCATGTATCGTCCTGTGCTTGGCTCTGTGGTGTTTCTTCAGGCTAAAAAACAGACATTGACATCCATCAGTACAAAATGAAACGGTAACGGATACAATGCACATACAGTATGTGTTAAATAAAAACAAATGTTTGTGTAATTGTTAGCTTAATAAACAGAAGGTGAAGCATCAACACACATATAGGCTAAATTTGTTTACAGTTGAGCTGTGCAGATCTAAAATAGCTATTTCCACTATTTCACATTTACTGGTCAGCAGCTTGATTTATATTTTCATTAAGCCATGTTTTGGTCATTCATTCTCACAGTTTATTGTTTATATCTATGACTACAAAGGGGAAACAACACGGCAGGCTGCACAGCATGGCCTGCTGTATTCCATGCTAAGCTAGCTGTAATAAAAGCAGTACTAACTTTTTTTTCTTTCATTTTTACCTCTTTTTCCATATTTGTGTCCTTTTCTCGGTGTTTTATAAAACTCGACAGCCAACTCAGCTCCACAACGAGGATTGGTACCGGTTTGTTGGTGCCAGGATCGCCACTTCTGATCACCCTCTTCTTGGCCTTCACGAAGCGATCCCGCATGTTTTTCTTCCTCCTTCTGCATCGCTTCTGTGCCAGTTGCACATCGAGGGATCATACAAATGGCGATACATGCGGATGAGTTCAGCCAGAGCAGCTTCGAAAGCGTCCATCTTGTTTTGAGCCCAGTCCGTACGTCACTGAGCGCGGCGCGCGCTCTAGGCTTGCGGAGTTTCAAAAATTCAGAGGTGCACGGCACGCGCTAATCCCCTGCGCGGGGCCAACGCGCAGGGGCGGGGACTGTGAAATTGCGTCACTTTTGGAGGGCACACCCTCGCGCGCTGCGCGACGCGTCAAGTATGAATCTAGCTTCACGCAGGGTGTCTAGCATTTCTTCCATACTGCGTTGAAAAGCGGCGGGGGCATTACTGAGACCAAAAGGAATCCTTACCCACTCATATAGCCCCCAGGGTGAGACAAAGGCAGTCATATGGCGTGAACCCTCAGCCATATACCCCTGGTGGTAAGCTTTACCTTGGTCCAGAATGCTGAACCAGCTGTGGCCGCCCAGCGTGTCCAGGAGGTCCCGGATGCGCGGAAGCGGGTGGCGGTCAGGCACGGTCTTCTGATTCAACTGTCTGTAGTCAATGCAAAGTCTTAGCGTGCCATCCCGTTTCCTCACACACACTACAGGCGCAGCAAAGGGTGATTTCGACTTGACTATCCAGCCTTTGGCCAGTAAGTCCTGGATGTATTCTTTCACCTCTTTGTATAATGGCTTGGGGATGGATGTGTATGTGCGTTGGACTGGGATGTCGTCTGTCAGGTTAATGGTCATGTTCAAACTCGGAATATTTCCAATGTCTCCATCATCTCGGGCAAAAGCATTTGATTCCTCAAATAACATTTGCTCTACTTCCTTTTGTTGTTCTGGTGTTAGGTGGCTAATATCCACTGGAGGGTGCCAGTGGGCAGTATTAGATGGCTCTTGGTCTTGACTAGACTTGCTCACAGAGCCAACAATACAGGTGGAGACTGGTGCTATTTCACAAGGGGTCTTGGGTTGGTCAGTCTCAACTATTTTTGCAATAGGTTCAATAGAACCCAAAACTGTTGAACTAGGTAGTGTCACACTCCGGCTGGAATAATTTGACACCTGTACTTTAATATACGGCCTCTCTGTCTTTTCTATCTGTAAAAGTCCCGCTCCAACACTAAGCTGTTCAAGGTGGACATTATCTAGTACTGGTTCAAACAACACAAGTGACTCTGTTGAGCTAATACTGTCTGGGACTCTACACTTAATGTAAGCCACCTGATTAGGATAGACTATTCCCCCTTTGAAACCTACTTTTACAGTAGCTGGCTCATGTATAGGATGTTCTTTAGCCTGGATGAAACTTACTAGGGTGCTTACAGTAGAAATGTCAGTCCCCATGGCTCTACCAATAAGCTCAATAAGTTTGTAGTTTCCCCCATTGTCTTTAATGAACTCGTGGATTACATTAAAGCCTACTATGGGTCTCTCGATCTTAAGGCGGCTCACAAGGAAGGGTACACGTATCGATAGGCCTGGGTCATTGTTGCCTTCAAGGTTGACTACAACTTCCACCCATCCATCATAAGGTACTGAGTCCCCCGTGACTGCCTTCACATTAAGTTCATCATCCATCAGTTCACTTAAGGGTCTAATCTGTTGTCCGGGTAAGTATCTATTTAGCCATGCCTGATCTATAAGACTTACCCCCGCCCCCGTGTCTAATACCACCGTTACCAGGTAACCTGCCATCATACATTTCAGAAGGGACTGGCGACCTACTAGGGGAGCTACTAGACCACGTGGTGTTTCTTTGTCAGTTCCTTGCGAGCATGCACCTAACATCTCTCTGTCAGTAGTGGTTTTGGACCTTTTCTTTGGGTGGGACTGCTGAGGTTTGCCGATCAGAGGTGGTCCCCCTGCTCTGATCGTCTCCCGTTTCCCGACGGCTTAGTTTTCTTCAGGCACCCTACAGCACGATGCCCTTCTTCTCCGCAGACAAAGCAGTGGTTACAGTTCGGGTTGACTTGAGAAGCACAGTTCTGACAGCTCTTTCTTTCTCTTTGAGATCTTCTCTCTGGTTGGGGTCTTGAGCTCCTCTGCTCTGGTGCTGGAACATGAACTGTCCTTGCTTTCAGGTTTTCCATAGCTTGTGTCAGTGCTTCCACCTGGGCGCTGAGTCTTTGAAGTGTGAAGTCATTATTAATCTGATTTACTTTCACGTCGTCCTTTGTTTGCTCTTTCAACTCACTGTTTGTTGTGTGTGCATGACTCACTTTGATGGTAGAACTACGGCCAAGTCGACGCTTCCGCTCGCTTTCCTCCACCGTGGTCTTTATTACTTGGCGAAGCAGTGCCTCATCACTGACAGTGGGGTCACCCAGGAGGGTCTTGAGGTCTCTGCGAACACTGTCGTACTTCTCCCCTATGCCCTGGCAAATAGTGTTGAGAAAGACACACTGAATTGTGGATATATCGTACTTAACGACTGAGTCTGGTTGTCTGAGTGAGAACCGGATCTTTTGTTTCAGTCCAATCATTCTATATAAAAACTGCTGAGGCGTCTCATTTTCAAACTGCTTAGCACACATTAAATCTTGAAAGAGTTCTGTGCTGCTTTTCTCACCTAAGTGAGACTGCAGGAAACTTTTAAGCTCAGAAACTGTGAGATCGTCTTTTATTGTTAACATATCTCTGAAGTTTCCAACC
Organism: Garcialebias charrua; assembly: GCA_038048925.1. Taxonomy (NCBI): domain Eukaryota; kingdom Metazoa; phylum Chordata; class Actinopteri; order Cyprinodontiformes; family Rivulidae; genus Garcialebias; species Garcialebias charrua. The sequence continues at coordinate 9,184 of JBBPBX010007354.1, forward strand.
TTGCTCTCAACGGAGGCAGTCGCAACCCTTCCCTCTCCTGTCCTTCCCCCCCCTGCTGCTGGCAGCTCCACAGCAAAGCGCCTCGAACGCAAATTAAGATGGATTGGAGGTTTGGGCATTCGATTCTACAAAGAAGATTTCCACAGAAGAAGGCACAAGGGGAGCCTTTTCAACCTCACAGAGTGACGGAGGATACGCCATGGATTCCGTGGATGTCTGGGTGTGCTCTGTGGAGGTGAAGAATCTTGGAATCTTGGATTATATTGGTTATGATGGCAGCGCTTTCCTTTTTGGCATTTGTGGAGCACTGGTCTATCGCAAAAGAGGGAGACTTCAGCAGGACTTAATGCCTGGAGCACCCGACGTCTGGTCTGCGCTGTGACCTCGAGAAATCAGCTGTGTGCGAGCTTATTCGGGGGGTGAACAGATCAACCTTGGTTTTAGGACTCTGTTCGCTGTGGTCAACATCAGAATTCAGCTGTTTGAGAGCTTATCCAGAGGGTGAGCTGATCACCCTTGGACTTAGGACTCGGGTCGCTGTGGTCAACATCTGAGGTCAGAGTTGGATCAGTGGGAAAAAAGTCCCGAATTGGATCATATGAACAGAATCGCCCTTACAGACTGAAGGCTGCTGAAATTACAAAGTGTGCCTGATGTAAAAATATTTGTAATTCTTATCTGGCTCCCTTGGAAACAGCCTTGGAAAAGGCTGGATATCTAATTTCTCCTGAGACGTGGCTACTGTGGAAAAAAGCTGTTCTTGTCTTGTCTGCTCCCCCCCGGAGAACTTTTCTATGAGCGTTATCGGAGGCATCCGGAATGTATCATGGACAGATCCTCCCTGCCTCAGTTTCAACCTGCAACATGTAACTGTCATAAATGTGCTTATGATATGGTTTTTACTGGGTCATGCGGTGTCTTGCAGACAAAATGTGATTCATTTTTTTTAATATCAACGCTGTAACCCCCATGGTTTCTTTCCCTGTTTTCCCACCTTTGACCTTCATCCTGAGACGGATGAGAGAGGCCGCGCTGAAGAACATGACATGTGTTTTGATAAGGCAGCAGCTTTTCACACTCAAACCCTCTCCTGGATGACTGTGAATACATAATCACGCTGTATCTATGAAAATTGGTGCAATGTTAATAAATGCTCTTGAATCTTGAATCTTGAAGTTACCTGGTTTAATAAGACGTAGCACTCCTCTAATCACCTCATTTGGAGTGTGATTCTCCCTGAGACCCTCATCTATCTGTTTACAGATGCTGTTGTACCCAATTTCTGATGTCGTGTCACTAATCATCCCACCATGCACTTTGAATTCTCTACGGGACAGCAGTGGTAAATCTTTCATGGCTATCATACTCTCACCAGTGTAACTTGGAACGTTCTCTGAATGAGGGACAGACCACTGGGGTGGGCACAGAGGTTGATGGGGTTGGAGGGTCGGGACAAGTGGGTCCCCTGTAGCTGGTGGAACTGATGCCCAGGTTACCTGCTGGTTGCGAGATTGGCTGGTGTGAGGTGGTGTTGGACTCAGTCCCTGTGGGTCTGCGCCGCCATCGCCGCCTTGTGGCTGAACACGGGGGATGGCCTGCTCACTTGTACTTGCTTCAGCTTCAAAAGACACTGTAGTTTGTCCACGATTCACCATAGTCTCATCTATGATACATTCTAGTCTTTTTAATAATGGCAAACCCTGGTCCTCCCGACCCAGGATTGTTGAACATGACAGGTAGGTAGTCAAATATTCAACACAACTTTCTTCATCGTCTTGAATCAACTTACTAGAGTCCAGTCCTTCAACGTCTCCAAGAGAAGTTGCGATGAGGTGGGCTTCACTACCTGTTAGCTGGTGTAACTTCTTCTTGATGCTCCAAAGAAGTTGTTTTCTCTCACCGGAAGACATCTTGCTGATCTCGGCCGCTTGAGTCCACAGTGCTGCACTCTGTAGGCGGGTACACCCTTTTCACTGGTTACCGGCCTCACCTCTGCACACTGGGTCACTCCTGGCACTGAGAACGTGTAGCACGAGAGGTCCTGGTGGTCGGTATCATTGGATCAGCTGTAGCCCATGGATGTGTGGCGTGCTGATCCTGGACGAGCCCCCACATACGCCTACAAACGCAATACAAGAAATAAATAAATAAATAAAGTATTTTATTCTGAAATGTAATACATCACTTCCTGTTGCTCAAACCATGTCCTGTCGCTCATTTACGAGAGAAGATCAAGGCAGCAGTCTCTACTGTTGTTCTCCTTCTTCCACCGAATGAATTGTTTTGTTCTGACTTCATTATTTATCACTTGATTTATCGCGCGATCTCGCAATTCCCGCGCATGCGTCTCGGAGCAGCGCATCCAGGCGGACCTGAGCTGAGCGGAGGTAGTGTAAACTGGACAGTGAGACGCTCAGCTGCGACCTGCGGAGCGGGGCGGAGCCGGACCGCATGTAGTGTAAATTTGGCGTAAGGCTCCACCCATATTGGAATGGTGTTTGCAAATATGCAAAGCTTTGTTTATCATTTCAGACTCATGTCCACATGAAAACAATATTTTAAGAGCCTCTAACATACTTTTTGTGAATTTGACTCCATTATGACCTTTTTTATTTATTTTATTTTTTATCTGGACACCCTAAACACAACCTTTTAAAACTACAATACCATAGCCCCGCTTGCTACCAGCAACTACTGTACTATACAGCAACAATTCTGGCAGATTGCATGCTTATGTTTGTGTTGCAAACACTCAGCTTCAGTGTAACCTTCATTTACTGCATTACTTCAATAAACAGACAACATTTGATATATATATATATATATATA
>JBBPBX010007354.1:12066-39643 GCA_038048925.1 Garcialebias charrua
TATATATATATATTTCTTTAAAAAGAGCCAAAAATCTTTCTTATACACCAAACAATTGATGCAAGGCCAAACAGTTTTAATCACTGTATTGAACTGTCAACAATATTAATAAAGCAAACATGGAAACAAAATCTACAGCATGCACAAAGTATATATTTAAAGAAGCACAAGGAATATGAATAGATTTGAAAGACCAAAGCTCATGTATAAAATGTTAGTCTTAGAGTTGAGCACCTCGCTGAATGTCGTGTCAGCTGATCTGGACAGACACAGCTCCCAGTCAGCAGGAGTTTATTGTGAAACAAAGAAGTTCCACTTTGTTGTAAGTCCCAAAAAGGTTTGGGGTTTGTTCTCCATCATCTATTTCTATATTTTTCTTCTTGCTCTTACAGTTTAAAGCGGCTGCTCTATGTCTTCTTCTCGTTCCTGCTGTATTTTCATGGCAGTGTTACAGTGCCACATAAAGGCCTGGAATAGTTACTGCAGCATCTTGGGTGGTTTTCTATGTTTTACAGTTGTGTTTTTAGAAACAGTGCTTGGTTTATGGGCATATTTTTAGAGGCAGCAAATAATAATATTTTTGAGACACTATATTTGCGTGCACAAGAATTCCCTGAAGATTCTCTGAAGAAGAAGGTGTCTCACTTTGAGGGTTGTAGCACAAACAGAAACAGGACTGGTGTCCGGCGTGATTTATATTTAAACTGTTAGGCAGTTCATTCGCTCAGTACAAATGCAAATGAACAGGCATTATCATCATGGCCTCTTCTCTGGAAATCGACTCCCTCTGTAATACCTCGGCAGAAGTGGACCGGTCGTGAACCCTCCTCCTCTGCAGTGCCAGCTAGCCCTCAAATGGCCTACATAGACAGCTTGATGCACACACACACACGGAGGGCACCCCTCCTCTCCTCGGCACCCGCCCAAATCAGAGATCAAAGGCTGGATTTGTAAAGCTAATGGCTGCTGCACCGCAGCCAGGGACAGGGAGTGAAGGAAACCAAAAACCGAAGGGAAGAGGGAGAAACAGACAGAAACAGCAGAGAAGAGTGACACAAAAGTGCAGAGAGCAAACAAGCGAGAAAGTCTGGGTGTTCACGCAAAAAGACTTAACACCATCACGTGAGGACATGGACCACAAATGTCAGAGTGTTTAAAAATAAGGCAGAATCTAGTGGGAGGTATCTCTAAAACACCTAGACGAATGCCACACTGAGGCGTTCACACTTTAACTTTTGCTTGGTACAGTTTTAGTTTTAGGCAAAGTGATGAGAAACACATCCACAGATGGTGATTATCTCTCGCTCATCACTGTGTGGGATTGATGGTGTTGAAACAGACCTTTCTCTTTGTCTCACACATGGCGCAAGCACTGCTGCTATTCCCACAGTGCACTGAGGGGCCATTGAGATAAATGGCATGAATACAACAACAACACAAAAAAGAAGGAGTGAGAAAGAATAAAGAAAAGGAGGGAAACTGTGTCTTTGCCTTTCAGAGAGAGAAATTGCGAGCATTCAGTCTGCCAGTTTGTATTGTCCCAACATTTCTAGTGCTTTAAGCTTGTCAGGAGTGCTCTGTCACTCCCACTCATTACGCCAAAATGCTCGCTGTCACCAAGATAAAGCACCGCAAAACAAAAACGTTTTCATCCCGTGCAGTGGTTCCAGTGATCACAGGAACATATTAAGGAGCATATTTCACAGTTATTGCTTAAATCTCAACATGTCTGCTGGATCTCGGAGATTTCCTCTCAGAGCTGTGCTTATTTTACCAGTTCACGTAATTAGGAGCCATTTTTGACGAGGAACGAGTTGATGACGGGGATGAGAGATGGGGAGAAAGTCGTACTTGCCTACATTAGCAGTGAAGCCAGGCCAAAAATCTCAGTTTCTTCTGACCGCACAAACTCTTTTACATCATTATCATGACAATGAACAAGCAAAAAAGGCAAATATACACGTCAACTGCTGTTTATAGCTATAATGATGGTTACAGATGCGTTGCTTACTGGGATTACAGGCATGGCTCTAAAATGGATGAAATTGTACTTGTCTGATAGTGATAGTGTGCAGTTTGTTCATATTATTATTTAATCGTCTTCATGCACTTGAGTTAGTCATAGAGTTCCTCAGGGTTCAGTACTTGGCTAGCCTGGTTAAAACCAGACCCTTGTCCTTCACTTCGCTTCGAACTAGGGTCTGGGACTTCTCCCATAGACAACGATTTCTCCGGTAGATTTTTGACCGGACCAATCAGAGAACAGAAGGCGGATTACCGGACCAATCAGAGAACAGAAGGCGGAGTTTTGAACGACGTCGACTGACGTCGTCAGTTAAAATGGCTGCCGCCACGAAGGAATTTTCAATAAAACAAGGTAAAAAACTATTATTTCTTTGCTGAGAAAAAATATATTTCTTAGCTGACGTTATATCAGAAGTGTTCCTGAGCTTAACAGTTCCTAAATCAATTCACGAAATGGTCAAATCTGCTGGATTTAAATTGTTTCGGTTTGACATTTTCCAAACAGCCTCGGGTGCGCTACGAAAATAAATGATAAAAAATCGAATTTTATCTCAAATGTTTCATCCAGGCCAACAGTCAGTAAATTAGAGCCATATAATTACACACTGGTAGCAGAAAAAATATCCACAGAGTGGTTTCTGAGCTATTTATCTGATAGCCTGGACCTCGCCAGACTTAGCCTGGTTAAAACCACACCCTTTCCTTCACTTCGCTTCAGACAAGGGTCTGGACTTTTTCCATAGAGAAACGATTCTTGCTGGAGGCGTGGGCTCTGCTGAGGAACAAAACCATTGGATATTTTGAACAGGGAAAGCATTCTGCTCCCTCCCCTCAGAGCCACCCCCCGTGCTCTGGTGAACTTGACAACTGCTCCGCCTCCTGCTGCTGCAGCTTTTCTCTTGCTGCCGGCTGTCGCGCTGGAAATTCTGTGTTTATATGTTAATAAAACGTTTTAATAAAATACAATAAAACCATGGATCGCTGGTCCAGCTCACCAGAAGACCAGAACATCTGATGGGACTCGGTCAGCAACGTAAAACCCGAGTTTAATTCTCGTGACAGCCATTTCCTTGTTCATTTCAGCGGAGGGAGAGAAGGAGGAGGGCGCGAGCGATCACTTGACTTTTGGCCCAAAAAACAAAAGAAAACTCCAGATAAGGGATTAAGAAGGGGAAATTAATAAATTTGTGTCACATATAAAACAGTTCTGCATCGCTTTGCATCGCTTTGAATGAGAACATGCCGGTGCTCGCTGACTGCGCGCTGGCAGAGCCCTTTTATAGGGCTCTGCGCGCTGGGACAGGTGGGGGCGTGGGTTAGGGTCCAAAACTCCGTCCCTTCTGTTCTCTGATTGGTCCGAACAAAAATCTACCGGAGAAATGGTTGTTAATGAGAGAAGTCCCAGACTGTGCAGTGAAGGGAAATGAGAATTGAGCGGAGCTGTGCAGGAAGGCGAGGGCCAGGCTACGCCAGACTAACAAAACTCCGCCTTCTGTTCTCTGATTGGTCCGGTCAAAAATCTACCGGAGAAATTGTTGTCTATGGGAGAAGTCCCAGACCCTAGTATGAAGCAAAGTGAAGGACAAGGGTCTGGTTTTAACCAGGCTAGTACTTGGCCCTAACTCAGTCAATTTAAAAGGTAATGAGGTAAAATTTGGTGTGGTATAAGTGTACATCCAAAACTTACATTCCAAGCACTAACCGGAAGCTGTGGCTGAGTGGTTAGAGCAGTTGTCCTCCAATGCAAGAGTTAGGGGTTCGAATCCACCAGCAGTCACATGCTCAAGTGTCCTTGGGCAAGATACTGAACCCCTCATTACCTTCGATGTATGTCCCATCGGTGCATGAATGTGATAAAGCACTGATTATTCTTTGTAGAGATCTAGTAGAGTGCTGTATGAATGGGTATACCCATTCATACAGCACTGAGGACACAGATTGTAGTGTAAAGTGCTTTGAGTGTCTTGATAAGATAGAAAGTGTTGTTCGGTGTATTGTTTTGTACTATCAGTGACTAGCGTACATCTTACACCGTTTAGCATACTGTTTGGCATTTGTTTAGCGTATACTGTATCTTGGTTTATGTCTTAGATCTTTATTTACTGTTTCTTTTTACACGTTATATTTTTGCTATTGTTGGGTGCAACTGGGACCCTTTGTACACAATTTTGCTCCACCTCATGTACCACATGTGATGCAGATGACAATAAAGAACCTTGGCTTTGACCTTGAAAGGTGCTATATAAGTACAATCCCTCACCATTTTTCATTTACTAACGGATCGGGAAGATCTGTTTTTAAAGGGATCTCAGACTGTAACAATAGATCTCATTTCATAAACAATTACGTTAGATGTAAAAACAAGACCATATAGGCTGTTGGGATGTTTAGTTTTCATAATTAGTGAAACATTTACACACTGACATCATTTTATTTACTCTGCAATGCATCCTGGGTAAATGACAGACAGTTAAACAGGTGCAAGCTCCATTCAGTTTGAATGTTAATTTAGAACAATACAGTGACATACAGGTCTTTAATTTGAACCATTGACAGAGAGGAGAATATATAAATGATTCAGTGTTCATGTTAGCTCTGGAGCTGATTCATAGTGTAACCTTACAGGTAGTCCCCGATTTACGAGCATCTCCCAAGTAAAAGAGAACGTTAACTAACGTTCTGGTATGGTTCTTACATGGTTCTGTTAGATCACAACGTTCTTAGAACGTTCTTTGAAGGTTTTGACTAACGTTTGAACAAACCTAGATATAACGTTCTAACCTAACGTTCTTAGAACGTTCAACAAACGTTCCCTTTGCCATCTGCCAGTTTCTACACAAAGTATTTTCACACTGGTTTATTTTTCTGTTTTAAACGTTTTGTCAGTTTTTTGAAACAGCTCGAGCTGTTTTTTTATATTGTGTATATATATATATATATATATATATATATATATATATATATATATATATATATATATATATAGTATATTGTTATTATTATTATTGAGCATGCATCAGGGTATTATTATTATCATCATTATTATTATCATTATTCAATTTTATTCTGCGTTACTCCAGGCGTACGTGAAACGTGAAGTTGTTTGCTTTCTGCCCTTTTTCTATTTGTGGTCTTCATGCGTTATGATTGGATTGGGGGTAGAACGTGATCATGTACGTCCCAACCAATCAACGCCACTCTTGCTTATCAGGTTGCATGTGAACTTTGTCCTAACCAATCAACGCCACTCTTGTTTATCGAGGGAAGTAGCATGTCATCATATCCAACCAATCAACGCTTCGCGCGCTTCGTTCAAATGTAGCTATATCCTGTTCATCTGCTGGGACAAGAAGCTGTTGTTGTGGACTCAGCGCTCGTAAAACTTGCTTTTTATTAGACGTCGACTGGTCTGACTCTGGACGACGACTGGACATTCAGTTGGAAGTTGAAGGTAATCGGTTCTGTTTTCTTTATTTGCTAGCTGTTTTAGCTCTGTTCACTTGAATGAACAAAACCTGCTGTTGCTAAAAGCTAAGCTAACAACGAGCTAAAACGGGTGTTTATGCTGCTGAGGCAGATAATTTGAGGCAAGTAAAACACTGCAGGTTAGGTTATTCTAGCGTTTAAATAAGCCATATAATGTATGCTACGAGTTATTTTTTATTTTTTTGGCTTAGTTCCTGGATGGTTTTTCAAAGAGACAAGGCCCCGCATCCTCTCGATGTTTGCGTCGCATGTCTGTTAACACACATGCGCTCACTAGCCAGCAGAACAATAACCGCAGCCAGGCTGAAATACTAATTTACTTTAAATACGTATTTCAGCAACATACTGTTTTTGTAGCTGCTTAAACAAGAGGCTGAAGGAAGACCTCGTGAATGAGATATATCTCATTCACACAGTCTTGAGAGGTCTTGAGAGTCAATTACTTTCTGACAGTTTCATTAAAGATTTACTGGTACATGAGATATTTTACTAACAGACACACAGGCAGGCTAATATGAGTGCCAGACTTTGGTCGTGGTGGTGCTAAACAGTTCATAGTAACACAGCAGAGGTGTTTGTCCCTTGTTGATGTGAATCTTTAGGATTGAATTCTCTTTATTTGTCTCCAAGTTGATGGAAGCATCAATGTCATCAGCATGAAAAATCTGTCAAGCACAAAGAAAGGTAGGCCTATCAGATTGTGATCACATAACTGGTTTGAAAGTGGCTGATAGGTAGTTATTTTAGATTTCTTGTAAACCTGTCTTAAAATGTAAGGGGTTCTGGACTTTGCAGGGGTCTGAAACCTGCGGCTCTGGAGCCACATGTGGCTCTTTGGTCCCTCAGCAGTGGCTCTTCCAAGCTTTGATCAAAAATAACTTTAAACTGAATTTTATTTGTTCTTATAACAACAAAAAGGGCTAGTTTTAGCAGTTTTTCCTGTCTTTTCCTTTGCAAATGTGTGAATACTAGAACTAATAGAAGGAGTAAAACATAAGTTAACTTTATTTATTCAAAGTAGGATATTTAATTTTTCCACAATTAAAATAATTTACCTAGACCTGCATAGTTCATTATTTTATTTTTTAATTGGGAAAGATCACATTATTTTTCCTTCTTTATGATAATCTGGTCTTTTTTAGTCTTAAAATGTAAAAATATCAACAAATCATTAGACATTTTCAGCTTTACAATGGCCAGAAAACTACCGGTCAGAAAATTGTCCTCTCACAAACTTAAAGTGGTCTGTGGTGATGTTTAATCATTATTTGGTTAACAAGATCCATGTGTTTTGCAGGTGCCTGTTGTGCCGGATGTAGAAGTCCCAAGGCGAAAGGTGAAGTCTCTACGGACTACCAGCTCAGCCTTGCTGGTTGGAGATCTACGGGAGAGAGTTATTGGCCAATTGAAGTTTGACTGGGAGGCAATCGGGGGCTCATAAAGATGTGGAGTCAAAGCCTTTGGCCAACACAAAGCTTGATACTTGGTGAGTGTATATAATGTAGGACAAAACTCTGCTCTCTCCTCACCATCCTACTACCTCCTGCAGCTCTTCTTCATCAATCACCTGTACATAGGGGTGTAACGATACACAAAACTCACGAGACGAGACGAGAAAATCACAGATCTCGCGAGAACGAGACGAGATTTTAACATTAGTTCAAGAAAACTTCAAAGATCGGTTTTATGCCGCAAAAAGGCTTTTATTCTGTTTTAACATGTATTACAAACCCAACTGATGTCTTCATTTTACTGATTGAATCTCCTTAGACCTTAGAACGTTCAACTTTGTTTAAAAAAATAGATATTCACGCAGGACTTTCCAAAACTGACTCTGCAGCCGTCACTCACCAGTGTTGCCAGATTGGGCGGTTCACCGCGATTTTCCTTCTGACTTTTGCGGGTAGAGATTGCTTTGGGTGGTTGGGACTCTATCTAGCAACACCGGTCTACCTCAACTTCAATCAAAGTAAGGGAATTTTCGATGCTTTTTATGTGTTGCTTCTAGCTTTTTAAAGTTCCTGGACTGTACACTAAGGCACTGGTTTTTCATACATGATGGTTGCAACATGTTTCTGATGGATGCCAATTGCTCCTGATGATGTGATTTGATAATGATAGTTGAAAACTGTTTATGATGGATACCAATTGCTCCTGATGGTTGAGAAATGTTTATGATGGATCTGCTTTGCTAATGATGGTTGAGAACTGTTTCTGAAACAACACTGAAGTTGTTTATGTGTGAACACATGTTGGATCACCAGATTTCTCGCTCCATGTTTTAAAAGGAGGATTAGCTGAAAGTATTTTGTTAGATCACCAGATTTCACGCTCCATGTTTTAAAAAGGAGGATCTGAATGTATTTATGTAGGATCACCAGATTACTCGCCCCTGAAAGAGGGTTAGTTTTACTAGAACTTCATACTGAATATGTGACCCATCACATCATCAAACGGGGGTTAAAGTCAAATTTGGTCAAAATGACCTACAAGCAAACATATATATTACTGACTTTTAGAAATACATTTTCTTACTTAGATCATCCTGACAAATTCATCGTGTTGTCTTAATAATCAGGAAAATGGTTTGATATTTGGTGTGAAGATTTTATTTCAGATATTTAATTTAAACCATTTGATAAGTTATTCATTCATCTTATTTACTATCTAAATTTACGCAAACCACTTTGAAAAATAAACCCATTTGATGTGATGGGTCACAAATTTATTATTCAGCTTCTTTTGTTGGATTTGATTTAAGAATTGTGGACATTTTTAAATAAAACTTGAAAGATTTCATTTGTGCAATGGAGATTTATTTAGCCAACTTAAATTTCTCATTACAATGAGAGTATTGTACAGGTACTTGTATTTGAAAGCTAGAAATCATGGCAAAACACATATTTAATTTGATTTATGTTCAAGCTGGACTTTTAAGTTTAAAGAAAGGGACAATGTAGTTTGGAATAGTTCACATTTTTAGTTTGGAAAAAATAAACATTTGAGTTTTCTTTCTTATAACTGTTATAAGAAAGAAAACTCAAATGTTTATTTTTTCCAAACTAAAAATGTGAACTATTCCAAACTACATTGAACAATTCATTGAACATGAACAATCAAAATAGATTCAAAGTTATTTATTCATCTACTGAACAATGTTTTTAACCTCCCAGAGAGAACAATTGCAAACAAACAAAAGTACACTTGTGTTATAATATAACACAAGTGTACTTTTGTTTGTTTGCAATTGTTCTCTCTGGGAGGTTAAAAACATTGTTCAGTAGATGAATAAATAACTTTGAATCTATTTTGATTGTTCATAATTTGCACTAAAATGTATGAATCCATATTATTATAATAATAATAATAATAATAATAAAATTTATGGAATGTTCTAAGAAAGTTCTAGCAGAACGTTCTCACCTAACGTTCTGAGAACCACGAGAAAACTCCACACCAGAACGTTCTCAGAACGTTAGGAGGGAACGTTCCCGTAACCTAAAAATAACGTTCTCAGAACGTTCTTCTGTTACTTGGGCTGGACTTACGAGGATCCGACTTTACGAGGTTATCATATTTAATAAAAATATGGGAAAAAAATATATATATATTTTTTTGTGCGTTTAAATGTTCTTAATTTCATGTGTACAGCACTTTGTTGCAGCTGTGGTTGTTTTAAATGGCTTTATAAATAAAGTGTAATTGTTATTTTTATGTTTTATTTAAATTTTTAGCGTATTAGCAATCGCTCCCAACGCATATCCGGCAGACATAAAACGAGCGGATCGCAGCCGCCTGACCATGCAACGAGCGGAGCTAAGCGGGCGGGGATTAGACATGCCGGCGAAGAGACCTTCTGCCACCAGGAGCTGCTGGCTTTTGAGGACCGTGCGTCCGATCAGAGGTTGCCTCATACGGATAAAATAGCTGGAAACACTCGGTGAACTTTGTGGATGTGTCTGGACTGGAGCAGCAGCAGCAGATTGCTCAGCGATCACTCCCAAAGCTCCGCGCGACAACATTAGCTCATGGGGTAAGCTAAGGCTAGGCTAAATGCTAAGCAGACCAGAACCGAACCGACGGCCGGTGGCCGGGAGCTCGCCTCAATGTCCAGGAGCTCGCCTAAGATGTCGGATGGACACCAGCTAACGTGGAGAAGCAGCTCCGACAGTCTTTTTTGGATGTGCTACACGCTAACGAGAGCAGGCCTAATCTGGTGGGGGCTAACAACAGGTAACGTGGGCAGCTTGTTTGGATGAATGAACACCGCGGAGAAACGGCTTTCGGTAAGTTTATTAAATATTTTTCTGGCTCCAAATGTATGAAGTTAGCGTACTAACAGTCCTTCCTTTAAACAGTTTGGACTGCGTGGTGCTGCAGAAAGCTGGGGACCTCGGACGTAACGCGGCGGAGCTAAGAGATGAGAGAAGCTGCGCTCAAAGTAAGAAATTAATTTTTTATACATGTACGGACTTACGAGATTTTCATCTTACGAGAACCTCGTAGTAACGGAACTCGCTCGTAAGTCGGGGACCACCTGTAACCACTACCTTCCTACCGGCCATTGACTATGGTGACATTATTTACATGAATGCCCCTGCCAGCTCCTTGCAGATGTTGGATGCTGTCTACCATGGATTCATAACTGGTTGTAACTACCGTACCCATCACTGCACCCTGTACTCCTTGGTCAGTTGGTCATCATTATCTCCATGTAGACTCTCACATTGGTTCATTTTCATCTATAAATCACTCCTTGGTCTGCTACCTTCTTACCTGTATATCTCCTCCCTCATGTCACGCCTTCAGTGCAGTTACAACTTGCGCTTCCAGGCCATCATTACCTGCAGCCAGTGGTGGACGTATGAACGCTAGGGAGCGCTAAAGCGCTAATCCGCTTACAGTGGACCTAAACTTTTTGTCAGCGTTTTTGTGAATTGACTAACTTTTATAATTCATAAGCGGATTTGTGCTATTTTTATTTAAAATGCAGTACCGCTAATAACTAATTATCTATCAGTAAAAACCAATAAACTTATTTACAAGCTCTTATGCTGCTTGTTTTACCTTTTTCCCCACCGTAAACAGCAGAGAGGAGGAAAGGGTGTGAGGGTGAGGGGGGCAGAGCTGAGAACAGACTCGGCTCTACCATGTAGGTAAATGCCTGGGGGTCCCATTTCAGCAGTGGCCCCGGCCCCGCCTCGCCCCGTGCAGTCACCTACATCACTAACATTGATCCTGCTTGTTAATGTACATTTAACATAAAAATAATTATAGTTACGATGAAAACGATCATTAAATACGCAATAAAAAAACGGTCGATTTCTTTATCCCCCTACTAAAAATGGACTATTCCATCTTGACATCTTCCGGGTCAGTCGTGAACTCGAGGGCTAGTTCTGTGGCTAGCTGGTTGTGCTGGGTACTTGGATAAATCCGCAGACAACCCCGCTGTTTCAAGCCAAATTAACGTGGCCGGATGATTTTATTGTGTGTTTTGTGTCCACCATTTGACGGTGAGTCGTTATTTTTATGTATTTTAGTTACTTTTCATTAAATCTGTTGACTACCTATAGACGCTGAACTCTGTGTCCAGCTGGTTGTTTTGGGTTACTAATGGATAAATCCGTAGAGAACCCCGCTGTTTCAAGCCAAATTAACGTGGCCGGATGATTTTATTGTGCGTTTTGTGTCGACCATTCGACGGCGAGTCGTTAGTTTCATGTATTTGGGTTACTTTTATGTATAAATGCGGTGGCGACACACCCGTGTATTTGAGATTTAAACGTGGTTTTAGGGATTAAAAGATCATTCTATTTTTTGTTAATTTCGTGGCCGAATAGAATATATGTACGTAAAGTATTAAATAAATCCTTTGATTTTTGTAATTTCATCCTTTTAGGATCATTTTTGTTACTTTTCAGTTGGCAGTGTAGTGCAAATATTGATAACGCTGCCGGCTATATATAAATATATATATATATATATATATATATATATATATATATATATATATATATATATATATATATATATATATATATATATATATATATATATATATATATATATATATATATATATATATATATATATAATATAGAAATATATAAATAGCGGATTAGATTAGCTTCCCCTAATTTTCATAAGACATTTGTGCTTTTGAAATTGTTGACCTAAAAAAATTAATAAGCGTTTTAGAAATTGTGGAACTAATTTTTTAATTAGCGGTGCCCACCACTGCCTGCAGCGTTCCCTCAGTGTGAACTGAACTCGGCAAAAAGGCCTTTTCCTGCTCAGCTCCTGCAACCTGCAACACCTTGCAACAGGAACTGAAGCTGTCCTCCTTGATTTCTTCATGGGGTTTCAAACATTTGGTAATGTCAATAGAAAAATGAAAGTAAATATGTTCTTGTTTTTAGTATTTTACCTGTAGTACAGCACCCTGATTTATTGTTTTGTACAAACTACTGTACTCTCATTTTAACTGTATTTTTACTGTAGTTTCTTTTCCTTTTTTTTTCAAAGTCAAAGTCAACTTTATTGTCAGAACTGCAATATGTACAGGACATACACAGGATTGAAATTGCGTTTCTCTCAGTCCCTCGGTACAACAGTAACCATTCAAACACTAAGGCCCTGTACACACGTAGCCTGGTGTTTGAAAAACGAATATTTGCACACAAAAAATTTCTCTGTCCATACATGTTTGGATGTTCGTCTACATGTGCCGTTTATTTCACTACAGAGCGTGTAATGAATATGCTGAACCCATAGGTGGCAGTGTAGTAGCAGTGTAGTGCAGTCACAACCCTTGAACTCAGCCGCGACTTCCTGTTATTTATTTTCCTTTCTTTGGGTGGACAGACTGCAAGGTTGAACTACTAAAATACCGTGTTGGAGTACAAAGTTAATAAAATGCAGGAAAATGTCGACTGGGAATCATGTCAGAGCAGGTATGTTGACTTTTTAGTGCTTTTTTTTCTCCGAGCATGTGACGTCAGCTCCAGCTGGAGAACCGGCAGAACCGGACTTTCAGCTCCAGCTGGAGCTGAAACGTCCGTTCTGAAAGTACACACGCAGACGCGAAAG
Organism: Garcialebias charrua; assembly: GCA_038048925.1. Classification (NCBI taxonomy): domain Eukaryota; kingdom Metazoa; phylum Chordata; class Actinopteri; order Cyprinodontiformes; family Rivulidae; genus Garcialebias; species Garcialebias charrua. The sequence continues at coordinate 24,670 of JBBPBX010007354.1, forward strand.
CGGAGAGTTCTCAAATCTTCACTTTGGCCGGAGTTTTGTTATTATTCGTTTATAGTTACATCGACCGGCGTTCACGTGTGGATGAAAGGCTAAACCGCATGCTAAACTGTTCGGTTTTACTGATAAACGGCTACGTGTGTACAGAAACACCAAAACATCCAATAAACATAAGCATAAAATAGTAAACGTGTAACACTGTCCTGAGTTGTTATTGTTGTCATTACTGTTTTGTTGTCTGTACCTTGTATGTTCTGTCTGGAACAGGTCCTTCTTGTAAATGAGTCCTTGCTAATAGTGTTAGCTCCAGTTTTTATATGGTGTTAGCTTTCATGCTAATATTATGGCGCTAGCTCAAGAGCTACATTTGCTTTTGAGCTAATATATATGGCATTAGCACCAGAGCCAATAAAGTAAACATCATAAGTTGATCATGTTTGACTGTTCCAAGCCATTTATTGTACTGCATTGGACCAACGCAAAATATCAATTTATTATCATGTTTTAAAGGGGACCACAGATTCAAAATTCACTTTTTAATGTTTTTTTTACTCAACTTTGGGTATGTACTTCATAAAAAAAACAGTCCTAGGGCCAAAGAAATGCACCCAGTGGTATATTTACTCTAAGTAGATTTATTTGTCTGTGATAGATTTGTCTCGTTTTCAAATCCTGCGGCTTGTGACGTCACAAACCGCAGCCACAACCCACCCCAAACCTGAGTCCAGCCCCTCACCTGATTCCTGATTTCATCTCATCTTTTGTTTAAATGTTCTTAATTTCATGTGTACAGCACTTTGTTGCAGCTGTGGTTGTTTTAAATGGCTTTATAAATAAAGTATAATTGTTATTTTTACGTTTTAGTTCAATTTTTAGCGATCGCTCCCAACGCGCAGCCGGCAGAAATAAAACGAGCAGACCGCCGGCGAAGGGACCATCTGCGTGCGGGAACTGCTGGGAGCTGCTGGCTTTTGAGGTCCGTGGGGTCCGGTCAGAGGTTGCCTCATACGGATAAATTAACTGGAGACACTCGGTGAACTTTGTGTGTGTGTGGACTGAAGCAGCGATCGCTCCCAAAAGCGCCGCATGCAACGAGCGGAGCTGGCGGTGTGCCGGAGGAGGAAGAGCTATCATTAGCCTCGGAGGTGGGCTAATGCTAAAAGGAGCTGCAAATGGCGGCGCGCGCAGACGGCTTTCGGTAAGTTATCTTAAGCTAGCACTAACAGTAAGTCAAATGAGTAATTAAAAAAGAGCTAATTTTAAAACAACAACATAGAGATACTGGCTGTTTCAGAGGGCGGAGTAAATGTAAACAGATTTTTGTAGGGCGTGGCATTCAGAGCTCATTATCATAAACCGGTCGTTTAGAACGGAAGTCAGAAAATGCATAACTAGAAAGGGGATATTTTATTATCTAAGAATTATTTTGTGCATTAAATTGAATGAATATGGTCTGGATAGCCCACAGTAATACCATAAAAAATAAAAAAAACAATATGTGGTCTCCTTTAAAACACTTAGTCTTGTCTCCTTGTGTTTTAGTCTCCACTGGAACCTTTGTCTGTCATTGCCCCAGAATACTGTTGTGCCGGCAATGTCTTTTGGTAAAAAATGTAATAAACAAATGATTTTTAAGTAATTAGGAGTTTTCACTTGTCACAAAAAAACAACTTTTAGCAGAATAGAGAAATAACAAAATATTAAGGCCAATACTGTATGTGCAAGTAGTTGGAGATCCATTTAAGCTTTGACTTGTAGCAAAATCTCTAATGAAACAATGGACAGTTTTAAATTAATATTTCAACATATGTGTGTTTACTGCAAATCTATAACTGAATAACCTCTGAAGTCAACTTAATTCAAGATGGCTGACACAGCAGCTGACATTAGCAAATATTAATGGCTACAAATCAGTCAGTTTTATGGATATTGAGCTAAAATTTGAAGTGGTAGTAGCTGATAGTCATATATTCAATATATACTTTTGTTATTTAGAACATTTTTGCATTTGACTGCACAAATTGTGATTACCAAAGTTTGAGCAAAATGGCTGAAGCTCTTATCATGACTATAAGATCATTTTAGTTAAAAACTCTGTCATGAAAAGTGGAGGGTGATATTCATTCAACCTTTATTTAGTCAGGTAAATCTCATTGAGCCTCGTGGACTCATTTACAAGAGCGACCTGCTACAAACTAAAGAATTATGAACAGCAATGGTAGAATTTCCTTAAACAATAAACAATAGAAAGACATAAGAGAGAAATACAGATTATTATTTTTTTAAACAAAGTATCAAAAACTAGCAAAACATTATAAGATAGATGTATAAAATCAAAAACAAGAACATATCTGCAATGGTTTTTGCCAGGATTCCAACAGATTCTTAAAACCATTTAGAGAGGTCAAGGCCGAGAGATATGCATTCCTTTATGAAAATGAGTTTGTCACTTATAAAAACAGTGTAAGCAAATAATTTCTATTTTTGAAGCTGGAAAATGCCTTCTCAGTTTCTGTGAGATGAAGATCCTGTTTGAGTGCACCGTCACTCCCACCCTCTTCTTCTCTTTGAGACTCCATCCTTCATCATGATGGGGAGCTGAGCCCCCCCATATCCCCGTGAGAGAGAGAGGGAGTGAGGAAGAGGATGATGTGGAGGGATGAGGGCTAAAGCCACATCTCTTTGTCGGATGCCAACACAACAATAGCTATCAGTCACTCCCGGAGCCTGTCGGATTATACAGATCTGCTCTGGAATGTGGAGGTGTCTGGTGAAGGGGTGTGGGGGCTTCAGGGAGGGAGGGGTGGGCATCTTTCCCCCTTCGGCACACTTGACACCACCTATCAGCCGTAGATCACCAGTATTTTACTTACATAACAGAAGAAACACAGGAAGTCCCAGCTGGGGATGAGAACTACTTCCTGTGGAATCGTCCACTGCTGAAAGACCTGTGTTGGTAGAGCTGTCTGTTAGCAAAATATCTCCTGAAGCACTTAGATTAAAAACAACTCACAGACTGTAACCACCGGATGAACATCTTAAAACTGATTAACGTTTGGAGTCAACTTAATTCAAGAAGACTTTCACAAACACAAAAGAAGTTATAAATTGGTCAATTGGTCAGTTGGTGTGGTAGTAGCTGAGGGTCAGTCCCATCACATGCTCTGAGCTGTAATGATTGTGTCAGTTTTTTGCCTCAAATATTCAATTAACTATTGGAGTAAACCGTGCTTTACTGTTAGCAAAATATCTCTTTAAGCACTGGACAGATTTGAGTGAAACTGTCAGAAAGTTCTAAATCTACAAGTGGTTACATGTCTGAGCCAATCCAATTTACTATGGCTATCACAAATAATTAGTCTTAACGTTTTACAAATTTACATTAAAATTCACTGTGGCAGTAGCTGAGAGTCTTTCCTAACATTACTAACTGTACATGTTAAAGGCTGATTTATACTCTGCGAGACGTGAGAAATCTGTTCTCACTGTCTTCACAGGACAAAAACAATATCTTTTTGTCTCGCACCGCCTCTGAGAACCAGTTCCGTGCACTAGAGTTGCATTCGGGCCCAAAAAATCAGATCCGACCCAGCCCCAGCCCATAGCCATCATTTCCGAACCACACCTGACCTGACGAATTAACAGTAATTGCAGGTCCGAACCCAAACCCCCACCGACATTTTTAATTAAGCTTTGACTGCTTACCGGTATAAAGTTATTAACGGTTGGCGGACACACGCGGCTGATTAAAAGGTGCAGAAGATCGGAGCTGAGGGGGTGTTTGTCCTTTCATGGCTGTCAAAGTGCATTAAATCCCTGCTTCTGCCTGCATTCTGCATTATTCAGACATGGACCCTGCTTTGATGTCTGCAAGGATATTTTGGGAACTCACCTGTTTGGGTCATCGGCCGCGTGCGTCCTCTGAGTGCAGCGGCCGAATGTCCATTTGGGCTTTGGATAGATCGCTGGCAGTAGTCCATCTGTTAACCGGATTTTTTTATTTATTTTTTACTTCTTTCAAGGTTGGTCAATGTGCGGTCAAATGGCCACGTATGGCTGGTGAAGGAAGGTATGGCAAGCCATGTTGACATATAATTGGATTGTCAGCCGCGCGTTTCCACTGATGCAATCAAAACCAGACACCGACCCAGCTTGCACATTGTGCACATTACTTTGGCCCCTAGTCCGGGTCGGGCTCTTGGTTCGGGTTAGAAATGACAGCTCTACTGTGCACAACCCCCTGTCAAGTACTGTGTGACTGGTCGGAACTTTGTGAGCGTGTTTATGTATAAAAGCTAATGAACTGGGTGTCATTTCTGCTCCATTGAGGATCAGTTGGCCGAGGTTGTTGGAAAATACAGCCATCTTTACAATTGTTCCAGGAAAATGTATGAAGATAGTCAAACAATTCAAGAAAGAGACACCGGAGACACCAGCATGTCTCTCTCTGTGGCTGTGTTGACCAGGAAGGTGTGTGCTTCAGCCAGGCAGCAAAGAGACATGTTCCCACACCGTCTGTCAGAAATGGTGGCAGTCTCTACGTGACAAATTGAAAAAATAGCACTTCTTTTCAACAGAAATCTCAGATCTTCATCCTCCAACTCTTCCATCGTCAACTGAAAATCCCCTCAGCCAACCGTGTTGTCACGCTGTTGTTTCTGTGTGTGCCTGACATGTGCTGCAGTGGGAGGGGCTTACCAGGACTTTTTGCAACAGTTCCTTTTCATTTATAATTAATACATGAAAAAAGTCTCTTAACCACGAAAGTGAGAAGATATCTTACGTCTGGTGGCATTTGGCTGCGTCCAAAAGTGGCCTTTGGAATATCTCCATCCAGCCTCCAATATTCTTAATTGAAAAACAAAAAAACAAAGTAAAATAACAACTTTTAAATAAACCTGCACTTTATCATTGAAACTTAAATCTAAATCTGACACAAATACATCAAAAACTGTTCAACTTAGATTATTTTTAAGTTATTTCTGTCACAATAGCCAGTTTACTGAAAGAATATCTTCTATTTCTAAAGAGTGTTGGAGAGACATACTGTATTTTTCTAAGCATGCTAAGTATGCTACAAGAAAAAAACACTGAAAAAAAATCACAGTATCAGTCTTAAATAAATTTTATTTTACACTTCACTGAACAGCTCTTTGATTACTTTAAATATCTTGATTTGACCTTCTAGAAAAAATGTTGCCCATCCTTGCTCTGGGTTTCACTGTGCTGCCTACAACACTGCCACACAGGATGTTGCTTTGGAACTTTAAGGACTGCCAGAATTTTAATTCATACAGTTACTAGAGATTAAGATATTCTTACAATTGATAAAAGATAATATTTATACGACAAAACATACTAAAGAAAAGAGTGGATAACTCGTCTTCTTCGTAGCCAACCAAGATAGCCCTAACAGCCATTCTCAGCTGGATATAATCATTTTATTGTTGTTTTTTCTGTGAATTATTATCTTTGTTTAAACAGAATGAAGACGAGTGAGAGGGGCATTGGGCGTGACCTCCGTTTCCACTCTCTGAGGTCAAAGGTCAGGGTGATGCTAGTGGACACTGAGTTAAAGTGGAAGGGTGGGATTCTGATCAAAAATAAAATCAATTCATGGCCAGAGGTGAGACTTCTTCTCAATCAGCCACCATGACAGCTGCTCCAGATGGCCACTGGGTACGCTGGCTGTCAGGCCATCAGTACCATCATTACCCACAAGCCCCCACAGGGTTAAAAGGTCATAGGGTAGCCTCTGTGGATTTGTATAAAAAACTGGCGAAAATATTGCGATGGACATTTGTGACATTTCTCAGTTTTTGAACACGTGGTTTTCTTTGTTTTGTGTATTTTCATGTGAATGTGGAGAAAGCTCGGTCAGTCGAACTCCTTCAGGAAGGATAATTATTTACTCGACTGCTGCGAGGCCGGCGTGTCTTTGAACAGCAGATGACCTCAGTGAACTCAGCAGGAAGATCAACCTGATGAATCGAGGTCTCCGGGTCATGACAGGGTGAGGGGTCACACAGAGGAGTCTTGTCTGACCTTTGGCTCTGGGTCTTACTGATAACTTTGCTTTGGAAACCAGGAAGTCAGGGTAAAAAGGATTTTTTTAGTTGTTTCACAGCATCTTTATCTCTTTTAATACTTCCTTCCAGCGTAAAGCCAAAATGTCTTACAAGGGTCGTTTGGAAATGTGTTAAGTGTTTGGAGTTGTTGAGAAAAGAAAGCCCACTTTGGTTGGTTTTCTTGTCTGTCTGGTCAGAAATAAACCATTTCTCCCAAATGAAGTCCTACAAAGAACTATACGCAACAGGTAAGATATTATTGTTCATAACCTCGTCACAGAACCCCAATTCAAAACACATGAACAGTTTTTTCATTTTATTTACTATGTAGCAATAAGAAGGGATGTGAGATGGAGGAAGAAGGGTGACATTTCTCCATCCCCTTCACAACATTTGTTTTACATTTCTTTAGCTCTCGTTAAAGTGGGGCACCAGCTGGTCAGTTTACTGACCAACAACAACTTATTCACCCTTTAATCATCAGAATCAGTCACTGAAGTAGAATCTGTTAATTACAGGCAGTTTTATATCATAACACATGAAAATTCATCTGAATGAAGAGACCAAAGTTGTCTTTGAAGTTTCATTACAAAAATAATCAAACTATAATCAACAACAATACTGTAATAAACAAACAATAACAATGAGTCAATCAAGACTTAATTCTCTTATCTAAGACAAAATTGACTCTTTAGGAATTATTTCAGTTTTATACACGCATGTGTTTAGACAAAGTTTGGCTATTTTAACAATGGTAAATGGAGCTTATTTATATAGCGCTTTCTAGCCCACTGTGAGGAGCCCCAAAGCGCTTTACAATACCAGCCATCCACCCATTCATTCAGACATTCATACACTGGTAGTGGTAGCCTGCCTTGCAAGGCGCCATCCAGACCTACCGGGAGCAACTCGGGGTTAAGTGTCTTGCCCAGGGACACAACGACACATGGTGGGCGGGTGCGGGATTCGAACCTCCAACCTTCCGATCAGGGGTCGACTGCCATTACCACTACACCACGGCCGCCCCTTAAAGTCCAAAGTAACAAATTGTTACTTTGGATTTTTGGTTGAGATAAGTTGGTTAATCTGATCAGATAAAGTCATTTATCATCACTGCAAGCCAGGAAATGATTTACCAAGTTGCAACAGCTTAAAATAGCATAACCAGACCAAGACATCATGTCACCAGGTCCTGCTCCTTACCGGGTCAGCTTGAAGGCACCAGGTCACTTGTTTTTCTGGGGTTCTCTGGTGGATCAGACCAGACACACCATGAGGAGGACTCGGGGGGAACTGCCCAAAGTAGCTGACCATCACTGTGACAGCTTCAGGGGTCTGAGGGCAACAGCTGATGAGAAGGTGCACCGTCCATCTGTACCTTCTGCACATTTGGACTTCAAGCAAAGAACGTGAGTCTTGCAGTGGAAAAAGGCTTCATCTTCTGCAGTTATTTACTTCTAACAATTGTAGCTGAGCAACATTTTTATCTGCTCAGGAGTTGAATAAGTGGACCTTGGCACGACCGCTAGTATTTGGTCCACAGACAAACCATTTTCCGGTTCGGAGCCGGAGACGATCTGCTCAGTTCGGGGATCCAAGGCAAACTGCTTTTTACACAAAGGATCTTTGTGCAAAACTACAGCTCTGAGAAGATTATTTTGACTAACTATGGAACATTGTGACTCCTCTCTGAAGAAAACAGCTTCAGCTCAAAGACTGCTCACGACAGGTGCCTCTGAAGGAATAATCACTTTCTGTAAAACAGAATAGAGAAATATGTTATCCACATTGTAATATTTTACATGATTTCATTATAATGATTGAAAACAATCAAAATTATTCATGTTCAGACTTGTTAATCAAATAAAACAAACGTCATCAATGATTTGTTTTTCTTTCTTAGAAACAGAGGAAGAATAAGGTAAACATTTGTCTGACTATAGCTGACTCTGTGTCCCTGACGAGAAATGTGTAGAAAAACATCAGACATGATTGAATTCAAATGTAAAAAATGAAACAATTGTAAGATGAATAAGAGTAAGGAGTCATAATCAGAGCAGTGCAGCTTCATGCTACATATTCCCCCACTAGGGACTCGAGGCCAGTCCAGATGGCCTTCGGGTCACTATAAACCAAATCCCTGAGCCATCAGAAGAAACTTAGGTGTCAGCTTTGACACCATGGTAATCATTATGGGTCTAGGCCGAGATACACTTGAGCGTTCTCATGATACGCCTATACGCAACGTACGTACGTCAAGGCAAAAGCGTAGCCCCACGTAGCCCCTCAGGGCACATACGCGCAAAGCTTTTATTTTACGTCCGTGTGCGCGATGCGCGGTGTCTGACCATAAACTTCCCCGGCGCCGGACTGTTTTGTATGTTACACAAATGAAATAAATTCCCCTTCTTTATCGCTGATCGGGCCTTTTCTTTTGTTTTTTTGCCTAAAGTCAAGTAATCACTTCTTCCTCCGTTCACTCCATGAATGAAATGAATGAATTCAGGTCCTACCTGGGTGCGCAATGTTTTAAATATCCCTGGTGGGCTGTGTGCTGCAGGAAAAGCACTCCCTGTTATTATTTTTATTTCTGAGAGAACTTTTTATAACATATATAGTAGAAACACCGTATCAGAACACCGCCGCGGTCTTCAGCGAGCTACATGAGCTGACTGAAAGCTGTCAATCATTTCAGTAGGCGTGTCAGCAAGTGACCAATCAGCGAGCTCAGTTGAGTCCCCTCCGTGCGCAGCTGCTCATATTACAACAAGGAGAACGCGAGCGTTTGAAAGCTGATAGTTTCTGAAGTATAGCAGTAAAACACATGCGCACAAAATGCGCGCGTAAAGTGGCGTACCTGAGGACGCTCAAGTGAATCTCGGCCTTAAGTCTTGAAGAACAAAGTTAAGAGGTGGCTGATGACACCCTCCTAGGTCAATGAAGAAAATGAACTATATTCCAAAGAGAATGCTTAAGTCTTTGGAGAGGTTCCAACCAGTCAAAGCTTTGTGCCATCCTTTGTAGCACTGAGGGAAAAACAACGATCCAGCAGGCAGAGCAATAGATCCAAAGTGGAAGCACTCGATCTAAAGCAAAATCAAACAAAGGTCCTGTCAGCGAAGCAGACAGGTAGTTGACGCTTTAGTGACCTAAGCAGGTGTCAGAATGAAGGTACCGTGTGGTAGGTGCCACCAGTTGGCCCCGTGGAATGAAGATGGTGGAGTATTCCCAGTGAATACTCATGTCTCAAGGAGAAACCAGGATGAAGGAAGTCCTGATGTCATCAGAAAAATATACCAAGGACTGGATCAGCAGGAGGCATGGAAGGTCCAGATGTCATCATGGTGGTGGTCCACCCAAATGACAGTGCAACCTTAGACTGGTTATAATAATAATAATAATAACAAACTTTATTTGTATAGCACCTTTCTACAATGCCTTGCATTGACCAAGGTGCTTAACAGGATAGAAAATATAAAAACTGGTACAATAAGGTTATTCCTGATGCATTTTTAAAAAATTATAGTAAAAGTAGGAAATAAAGAGGACAGAGTCTAGTTAAAATGTTTCAATGTTTTAAAAACATTTACTTCATTTAACAATCTTGAATAAAAATGGACTTCATCAAAAATAATGTAAACTGTAATGTAAAGTTTTAAACTAAACAATTTTACATTTGATTATTGATTGTGATAAACAATAAAGATTCAAAAATACTTGAGATCAACAATTTTGGAATACTATAATGAGTGATTCTCCATTTATGAAATAACTCTTATCTTTACACGCTTTTTGGGTCAGAGTTTATGAGATAAGTCGTTTCTCTGGTAAATTTTCTGGAGTCGAACTCATAAAGGTATAGTTATAAACAGTGTTTGACCATCCCGTTCCAAAATGTGGCTTCAGAACTAAACTTAGCAACCAGTTAACCGCGACACAATCAAAATAGATGCTAAAACAACTCGGACTTCAGTCTAGCTCAACAATCACTTTAGGATTTTGGAGCGCAACAAGGTTAAGGATCATGCAGATTGGGGATGTTAATGTTAGTAGTGTTAGTTCAATTAAACCTCACTAGTAACTGTGGGGTTCATTTCTCACCCCCACTAGGAATTAGTGGTTTTGTTATTTAATTCTGTTAGTTGTCTCAGTTTTGTTTTCACGCTTTCATACTGTATTTGCTCAACCGTGTTTGAGTCCGGTTCGAAGGAGTGTGTTTTGAAAACATAGGATTTTTAATGTTGCAACGATACAGTCGTGTATCTAGATGACAGAGGATCACATTATTGATGTGTACTGTCCATCCATCCATCCATCCATCCATCTTCTTCCGCTTATCCGGGGTCGGGTCGCGGGGGTAGCAGCCTAAGTAGGGAGGCCCAGACTTCCCTCTCCCCAGCCACTTGGAGCAGCTCCTCCGGGGGAATCCCAAGGCGTTCCCAGGCCAGCCGAGAAACATAGTCCCTCCAGCGTGTCCTGGGTCTTCCTCTGGGTCTCCTCCCGGTGGGACATGCCCGGAACACCTCACCAGGGAGGCGTCCAGGAGGCATCCTAACCAGATGCCCGAGCCACCTCAACTGGCTCCTCTCGATGTGGAGAAGCAGCGGCTCTACTCCGAGTCCCTCCCGGATGACTGAGCTTCTCACCCTATCTCTAAGGGAGAGTCCAGCCACCCTGCGGAGAAAACTCATTTCAGCCGCTTGTATCCGAGATCTTGTTCTTTCGGTCATAACCCAAAGCTCATGACCATAGATGAGGGTGGGAACGTAGATCGATCGGTAAATTGAGAGCTTTGCCTTTTGACTCAGCTCTCTCTTCACCACGACAGACCGGTACAGCGCCCGCTTCACTGCGGACGCTGCACCTATCCGCCTATCGATCTCACGCTCCAGTTTTCCCTCATTCGTGAACAAGATCCCGAGATACTTAAACTCCTCCACTTGGGGCAGGACCTCCTCCCCGACCCGGAGAGGGCATGCTACCCTTTTCCGGCTCAAGACCATGGCCTCGGATTTGGAGGAACTGATCCTCATCCCGGCCGCATCACACTCGGCTGCAAACCGCTCCAGTGAAAGTTGTAAATCACGAACTGATGAAGCCAGTAGGACCACATCATCTGCAAAAAACAGAGAAGCGATTCTAAGGTCACCAAAACGGATCCTCTCAACACCTTGGCTGCGCCTAGAAATTCTGTCCATAAAAGTTATGAACAGAATCGGTGACAAAGGGCAACCTTGGCGGAGTCCAACTCTCACCGGAAACGAGCCTGACTTACTGCCGGCAATGCGGACCAAGCTCTGACACCGGTCGTACAGGGACCTAACAGCCCTTATCAAAGGGCCTGGTACCCCATACTCCCGGAGTACCCCCCACAGAACCCCCCGAGGGACGCGGTCGAATGCCTTCTCCAAGTCCACAAAGCACATGTAAACTGGTTGGGCAAACTCCCACGCACCCTCCAGGACCCTGTTGAGGGTGTAGAGCTGGTCCAGTGTTCCACGACCAGGACGAAAACCACACTGCTCCTCCTGAATCCGAGGTTCGACTATCCGACGGACCCTCCTCTCCAGAACCCCTGAATAGACCTTACCAGGGAGGCTTAAGAGTGTGATCCCCCTATAGTTGGAACACACCCTACGGTCCCCCTTTTTGAATAGGGGAACCACCACCCCAGTCTGCCAATCCAAGGGAACTGCCCCCGATGTCCACGCGATATTGCAGAGTCGCGTAAGCCAACACAACCCTACAACATCCAGAGCCCTAAGGAACTCCGGGCGAATCTCATCCACCCCCGGAGCCTTGCCACCGCGGAGCTTTTTAACCACCTCGGCGACCTCAGCACCAGAGATCGGAGAACCCGACCCAAAGTCCCCAGGCTCCGCTTCCTCAGTGGAAGACGTGCCAGTAGGATTGAGGAGGTCTTCGAAGTATTCCGCCCACCGACTCACAACATCCCGAGTTGAGGTCAGTAGCACGCCACCCCCACCATAAATGGTGTTGGTCGCGTACCTCTTTCCCCCCCTGAGACGCCGGATGGTGGACCAGAATCGCCTCGAAGCCGTACGGAAGTCATTCTCCATGGCCTCTCCGAACTCCTCCCACGCCCGAGTTTTTGCCTCAGCAACCACCCGAGCCGCATGCCGCTTGGACTGCCGGTACCTATCAGCTGCTTCCGGGGTCCCACAAGCCAAAAAGGCCCAATAGGACTCCTTCTTCAGCCTGACAGCATCCCTCACTGCCGGTGTCCACCACCGGGTTCGAGGGTTGCCACCACGACAGGCACCAACAACCTTGCGGCCACAGCTCCGATAAGCTGCCTCGACAATAGAGGCGCGGAACATGGCCCACTCGGACTCCATGTCCCCCGCCTCCCTCGGAACGTGTTCAAAGCTCTCCCGGAGGTGGGAGTTAAAGCTCCGTCTTACGGGAGACTCTGCCAGACGTTCCCAGCAGACCCTCACAATACGTTTGGGTCTGCCAGGTCTGACCGGCATCCTCCCCCACCATCGGAGCCAACTCACCACCAGGTAGTGGTCAGTTGACAGCTCCGCCCCTCTCTTCACCCGAGTGTCCAAGACATGCGGCCGCAGATCAGATGAGACGACAACAAAGTCGATCATCGAACTGCGACCTAGGGTGTCCTGGTGCCAAGAGCACATATGGACACCCTTATGCTTAAACATGGTGTTCGTTATGGACAATCCATGACGAGCACAGAAGTCCAATAACAGAACACCACTCTGGTTCAGATCAGGGGGGCCGTTCCTCCCAACCACACCCCTCCAGGTCTCACTGTCATTGCCCACGTGAGCGTTGAAGTCCCCCAGTAGAACAAGGGAGTCCCCAGGAGGCGCACTCTCCAATACCCCCTCCAAGGACTCCAAAAAGGGTGGGTAGTCTGAGCTGCCGTTTGGTGCATAGGCACAAACAACAGTCAGAGCCCGTCCCCCCACACGTAGGCGAAGGGAGGCTACCCTCTCGTTCACCGGGGTGAACCCCAACGTACAGGCACCAAGATGGGGGGCAACCAGTATGCCCACTCCTGCTCGGCGCCTCTCACCAGGGGCAACTCCAGAGTGGAAGAGTGTCCAACCCCTCTCAAGGAAACTGGTTCCAGAGCCAGAGCCATGCGTTGAGGTGAGTCCGACTATTTCTAGTCGGAAACTCTCAACCTCACACACTAGCTCAGGCTCCTTCCCCACCAGAGAGGTGACATTCCATGTCCCAATGGCCAGCTTCTGTAGCCGAGGATCAGACCGCCAGGGTCCCCGCCCTCGGCCACCACCCATCTCACATTGCACCCGACCCCTTTGGCCCCTCCCACAGGTGGTGAGCCCATGGGAAGGGGGACCCACGTCTCCTCTTCGGGCTGTGCCCGGCCGGGCTCCATGGGTAAAAGCCCGGCCACCAGGCGCTCGCCAGCGTGCCCCACCTCCGGGCCTGGCTCCAGAGTGGGGCCCCGGTGACCCGCGTCCGGGCGAGGGAAAACTTAGTCCATTTATTTCACTCATCATAGGGGTTTTTGGGCTGCACTTTGTCTGGTCCCTCACCTAGGACCTGTCTGCCTTGGGTGACCCTACTAGGGGCATGAAGCCCCTGACAGCATAGCTCCTAGGATCATTGGGACACTCAAACCCCTCCACCACGGTAAGGTGGCAGCCCAGGGAAGGCTGTGTACTGTGTTTCTAGGAATTTTACCTAATAATTTTCATTCATCTTGTTGTAGATGTAGCTGTTTTTGACTTTCAGGGTTATTCTTGTTGTAGTTCCCCCACACGACATTTGATCATTTGAGATTGACAGAATTTTGAACATGCTTTGATGTAGTCAGTGACGTCTTTACGCATTCCAGGCCAGTAGACGACCTGTTTTAGAGCGATGAGTGTTGCTTTGACACCTTTGTGTCTACAAGAGAGAAGGTCATGGGAGTTATCCATTCTCCCCCACACCCTGTATTTGCGTGGAACCACGAACACAGGTGAAGTGGTTGCTTCGGAAACATACATTAGGATGCCCTTGACCAACATAAGTGAGGAACGAACTTTATAGAGATCATGTAACTCTGGAAAGTTGTCGAAGTCTAATGCAGTCAGTTCATTTTTGACTGGGTCAGAAAGAAAAAACTAATGATTTTATTGATTGCAGGATCAAGTGATTCAATGTTGATAAGATCTTATCAGATAATGCAGAGTTGATGGACACACTATGTTTTGGTTCTGCATTTTCAGATGCTTTGTTCACAGTCATGGAACCGCTTCGTGCTTTATCTGTGCTTTTTATTGGACCTATGATGTTGGGGGTCAAAGGTCATGTTTGAGCAAAGTGTCATGGACTCAGAGACTGTTGGTCATTGTTGGGGAACATTGTGACTCCCCTCTAAAGAAAACAGCTTCAGCTCAAAGACTGCTCACGACAGGTGCCTCTGAAGGTATCATAATCACTTTTTGAAAAACAGAACAGAGAAATATGTTATCCACATTGTAATATTTTACAATATTTCATTATAATGATTGAAAACAACAATCAAAAGTATTCATGTTCACACTTGTTAATCAAATAAAACAACTTCATTAATGAAGTTTGGGTCAGTCCCACTGCCTGGCCCACAGTGGTCGTGGGTGTGGTGTCCTCCCCCATTACATTTTGAATAAAGTAGACGCAATTTCCTGCATTCTGGTATATTTTTACGGGTTGTAAAACATCTACATTTACCAAGTGAAGTAAACACTTGATTCAATAACTATTTTAGAGCACAGCACAACAAAAAGTATCCTGAACAACAGCTCTCCTTGTGTGAATAGACACGCTCCACTTCTCTCATGCATCCTAACAGCAACTGCCAGCACTAACGTAGCGCTAAGCTAGCCGCGTGCAATACAGTCATGCTAGCTAAGATGCTACAGACGTAG